>DVXP01002598.1:0-12494 GCA_018235645.1 Junonia grisea | reverse complement strand
TCGCAGGGGGTTTTAGTGAGTGCAATCTCACATAACCCGACATCCCCCCAGGAGTCGGGTATCTATGAAGATTTACCGTTACCATTATCGGTAATGGTAACGGTAATGGTAACGGTTTTTATCGGTAAAAAGTAGACGTTAAATAATATGATTTATTTCGTGTGATTCCACAATCCCACAGTATGTTGGTGCACTTTTGAACATTCCTTCAACAGTCAAAAATGTAAAATGGCTTGAAAATTAAAACAGCCAAAAATTACATATAAGTAGGTATAAAGTCAGAACTAGATGTTTATAACATTGGTTCAATATTGCAATCAAACTTTATTTTTTTTATCACAAATGCAGTTTTGTCTTTTATAGTCCAAACCAATGGCAATAAGTTTAAAATTATGAAAAATTAAGCCGTCTAAAAACCGTTAAAAACGCTTTGCATATTTTTTCTTTATCATTTCTCTGATAGTCTCGTGACAATGCTCTCCAAGTGCGTGGGTGCAACAATGTGGTTCACTGCCCACTTATCCAATGTTCATGCTACTAAATTTCCGTTTCAAACAAAACTCAGCTCAATTTATCGCACAACAACATCCGCCTGTCTCATTATGGAAAAATATAGAGATAAAAATATTAAAAACAACAGTGGTCCCCTTAAATTGTTATTATTGATTATATTTTCTACTTTATTGTACTTTATTAGATATAGAAGCAAGCAAATTATCTAATTGTGAAGTAGATAAGTGATCATAGCTCTTGAACAGTTGCAACGTCAAGGATGAAAAATAAACGTGCTGCCGGTAAGGAAGATGACATAAGCTTTCAGCCCACTCTATTTGAAATTATAGTATTTTTTTATTCACATTATTTTCATATCACCTTATAATAATATCAGGTATGATAACTGACGAACATTCTCGCCTATACTTCATACGTAGGAAGGTATAAAATCAAACCAGTCGAATTGAACATACCTATTTATAGAATCCACTATATTTTTTATGGAATTAAACCTTTAAATCATTTTAAAACTAAAACCGACTTTTGAATAGAAATTTTTAATCAGATTTAACTTCTTGTAGCTGTCCCATACTTCCTTACATTTTAAATGATTTAGTTATAGCAAACACACAGCATTTATTTTGTTTAATAATACTTTTAAATGTTACTAAATAAAACACCAAGAGCAAAAATAGAGAGTTTAATGTATAAATTAAAGTATACATTAGTATAATTAATATTGTTAATTTAGAGATTCAAATAAAACAATGCACAATACTTAATATTGAGACATAATAAATAACGAGCATTTAGTTAACATGCGATATTTAAAAGGTTTTTTACTAGTATATTTATCTTAACAGCGAATTGAATAATATTGATAGTATTCTGTTTAACAAGCTCATTGGAATCGCAAACAATTATGATTCACTTATTACGATAAAGCGATCCAAGTGTAACCAGTATGTAAGCTTATTTATATTTTATTAAAAATTACAAAATTCGAAGCAAATCATTTAACTCCAATATCGCGCGATGTAACGGCTGTTTTCGTGCGCGTGACTGTCGTTGTAGCGTTAGCAGTTTTAGCAGCTGTTCCAACTTTTCTGACAGTTGTCGTTGTTGTTTTAGTTGACGTTCCACCATTAGGTAAATGTTGGACGTCCACTCCAACACGAACTTCCTCTGTTGCTTTCTGACTTTTCTCATGAGCTTTAGAATTGTTGACACTCCTGTCAACGTTTTGAACGTAACCCTCCTTTTCTATAACTTCACTACTCCGTTCTTCAGTGCAGGAAGCACCTCTTTCTCCGCTGCCAGAGACTCGGATAGCTCCATTTTCGACTGGTATAATTTCGTTATTCTCATATCGTTCGATAAATCCGTTGCCATCGGACTTTTCAATGGTGTACGATCCACGGCGTACTGGTTTTTCGGGAATCCATACTATTTCCTGAGTTAGCGTTTCTTGTATCGGTTCCGGTGTCACCGTCGCGCTTCTCATTTCATCTTGCGTTCTCACGTGAGTCACATTTGTACGTGAATTAGTTACGCTGATGTTTGAATCTATGGAATCAGCAACGGATCGTTTTCCCGAATCGTCAATATTTTGAATGACTTCAGTTCTTTCAACTTGAGGAACATTATCCTTTTCGTATCTGGTCGTTGTTACTTTTGTGACTGTTTGTTTTTCTACCGAGCGAAGTGGTTCAATTGGCTTCAACTGTCCCAACAGTGGTGAATGTTTAATTCCAAATGTTATCTGTGGAGTTCTATTAATCTGCACCTAGAGAAATAAACATTTAGTTAATATAATCGTAAATATATATCAAGACATGAATAAAATCAAATATTCCATTATTTTTTTATGATTCTGATAAAATACTTCTTTTATGTGACTGCCTCAACTCATTTTATTAAATAAGTTTTCAGGTACTTCTATAAGGTTCATAAATATAAAATAATTAGACTTATACATAATTATTTAAAAAATTAGGATATTTGTGGAAGTTAAATAAAACAAGTACTTTTTTTTACCTTTTCAGGCGAATAAGTGCCGGGAGCGGGTACTTTCGTTCGCTCATCAACTGGCAACTTGTGGCGACCAGACATCGTATACACAGGGGTATCCAAAACCGATGGAATACGGTAACTATTTGGAGCTGAAATTAATAAAATAAGTATTATAATAACACGTATTATATGTACTTAGTAAAAATTAGCATATTTATAAACAAAATATGAGATACGTTAGCGTGACGGCTAGAAGATTTTTCAAATGTTGTATTTTCGTTGTCTTTGTGGAACGTATTATATATTTTACGAAAGAGTAGAAGAATATTTTAAAAAGAGATTGATAGAACTATGGCAAAATAGTCTTTATTATGATAAAACCACATAAACTAATAACCTAATTAACTTTTTATCAATTTTTATAATCTTATCTCTCTTTTGTGTAAATTAAGAATAGTCATTTAATCATAAAGATTTAACTTTACTAACTAATAACTATATCAAAAATATAATCAAACATATTAATTACCTGGTGTGTCCGCGTATTTGTCGGTATGTATTTTGACGCCAAACGTGTACTGAGGGGAGTAAGTTAGAACGAACTTATATCCCTTCTCCGGGTTGTAGGTTCCTGGAGCTGGTACCTTCAGCCGCTCGTCGATCGGTTCCTTATGTCTTCCCGAAATCGTGTACAGGGGCGTTTTGTTGGTATTTGGAATCGTATAACTATTTGGAGCTAAAAAATTAAAAAAATGAATATAAAAACAATAATTTAAGCTTATCTATAAATACAGTAAGAGAATTCTTTGATCTCCTTCGACAGCAAATCACTTTTTTAAAATAAAAAAAAATATTTTATTTAACCTAGGCTCAAAATTATGTCTGAAATTTTTTATGGTAATCGGTTCAATTGATACGATGTGAAAGCTTAACCATCAAAAACAAAGAAACTCACTTTCCTAATTATAATATTATTGTAAGCTATTTCGCTTTACTATTTCATAGTAATAATAAATAATTATTATAAATATTTACCGGGAGTGTCCACACATTTTAGTGTATCAGGCTTAATCCTGAAACTGTATTGTGGTGAACTTCGCAGCAATACTTTATCGGCCTTATCTGGGTTGTAATTGTTAGGGGCTGGAACATTATCTGGTTTTGTGGGGTTCGTCTTTATTCTAAATGAATACCGAGGAGCGTTATCTAAGAGTATCTTATCAGCTTTCTCCGGGTTATACACATTAGGGGCGGGTGTGTCATTGATTTTAGCATCCTTTCCTTTCGGTGATAAGGTGTAAGCAGGAGTTTTTTCTAATATAACTTTATCTGCCTTTTCTGGATTATAAGCGTTGGGTGCCGGTGTGTCTGGTATTTTTCCATTTTCAATTTTAGGTCTAAATGTGTAGGCTGGCGAGATTTCGTGAAGCATTCTATCCGATGGATTGTAAGCGTTAGGAGCAGGATTATTCGATGGTTTTTCTGAAGGTCCCTTCACACCGAAACTATATTTTGGCACTCCATTCAATAAATATTTACTAGGTTCATATGCATTAGGTGCAGGTGTGTCGGGTACTTTATCAGAGGGACCTTTTCCTGATATTGTAAACTTTGGAGTATTGTTAAGTATACGAGGATCGTATGCATTAGGAGCTGGGACATCATGTAACTTAGGGTCAGGACCTTTACCACTAATTGTAAACCTAGGACTGCTTTGAAGTAAACGGGGATCATAAGATGTTGGTCCGGGTGTGTCTTCTGGTTTGGTGAAATGACCTTTACCAGCAATGGTATATTTAGGTGTTCCACTAGGCAAGCAAGGATCGTACGCATTTGGTGCAGGACCATCGGGAATTTTTCCATCATGACCTTTACCAGATAAAGTATATTTTGGAGAACTATTAAGTAAATGAGGATCATAACTCGAAGGACCAGGAGTATCTAATGGCTTTTCTTCTTTTCCTTTACCGGCCAGTGAAAATTTAGGAGCATCATCGGGTAAATGAGGATCATAAGCATTAGGAGCAGGGACATCTGAAGGTTTTGTTGTATTATTTCTACCACACATAGTATATTTCGGAGCATCATCTAATAAACGAGGATCGTAAGCATTTGGTGCAGGAGTATCTATAGATTTAGCGTCTGGACATTTTCCATATAAACTAAATTTTGGAGTTCCATCTAACAATTTAGGATCATAAACATTTGGCGCTGGTGTTTCAAAAGGTTTTTCATCTGTTAATTTAGGTCTAAACGTGTAAGCCGGTGAAGATTCGTGAAGAAGTTTATCTGCTTTATCAGGAGTGTAAGCATTTGGTGCAGGCGAGTTTTCAATTTTCTGTGGTGTTCCTTTCCCTGCTATTGTAAATTTTGGAGCACTATCTAACATATGCATAGACTTTTCTGGTGCATACACATTCGGTGCTGGTACATAGTCAGTTTTAATGATCTGATCTCTTGTTCTAAATGTATATGCTGGTGACGATTCGTGTAACAACTTGTCAGCTTTATCTGGGCAATAAGCATTTGGACCAGGAGTATCCACAATTTTTTCTGAAGGGCCCTTTCCACTGATCGTAAATTTAGGCGCACTATCTAATAAATGCATTGATTTCTCAGGAGAGTAAACATTTGGGCCAGGGGATTCACTTCGTATTGTATGTTCTTCTTTAATTCTAAATGAATAAGCTGGTGTACTTTCATGTAAAATTTTATCCGCTTTTTCTGGTTTATAGCTGTTTGGAGCAGGAGTTTCTTCTTTTTTAGCATTATAGCCTTTCCCAGAAATAGTAAACTTCGGTCCTCCATTTAACATGTGTAATGATTTTTCTGGAGAATATATGTTAGGAGCTGGTGTCTCCTCAAATTTAACATGAACTTCTTTTGATTTAAGCGTGTACGCTGGCGAACTCTCGTGTAACAATTTATCAGCTTTTTGTGGATTATAGGAGTTAGGTGCTGGTGTCACTTCATGTTTCTCAGCATGACCTTTACCTGCCAGTGTATATTTAGGTCCATTTTTAAGTGCATGAAGAGATTTTTCAGGGGAATATACATTAGGAGCTGGTGCGTCGTGCACTTTAATAATTTCGGATTTTGTTCTAAAAGAAAAAGCTGGTGACTTCTCTCGCAGCAGTCTATCTGCCTTTTGCGGATTATATGCATTTGGAGCAGGCACTTGCTCAATTTTTTCTATTTTAGTTTTTGTGGACAGGCTATACATCGGAGATTTTACGCGCAAGACGGCATCGGCCTGGAATTAGAAAAAACATATCATTAATGTTTCATTAAATAAAACATAAAAGATAACGTGAGCATTCTACGCTGTAAACAATGAAGTCTTTCTTCGGAAATTTAAAGTTTAACTAGCAAATACCTACAGATAGAAAACCCTATAGAAAACCCTAAAATATCTACAAATAAAAATCGTAAATGCGTTCTACTATACTTTTATGAATTTTGACGATTATTATATAAATGGAGGTGATAAGATTTAAAAGTTACGAGTAAGTAGACATATTAAAGCAATATTATAAAGTTATTATAAGCGATAAATGAAAAGCAGTCTAAAATTTTAGGTGAATGTTAAAGAATTAGGTACAGACAAGTATTTAGACAGCAGTGATTTCTTCCGGCGCTGGATAGGGAACTGATTGACCGATGAATGGTGAATGACGAATTCCAAAAGTATGTGCAGGCGCCCATGGTAGATTCACGCATACCTATGTGATAACATGTAGTTACATACACCCTTTGTTAGTTTTGTTATTGTTATGATTAATTATGATAGCGAATATTTAAGTTATTTAAGTTTATTTTAGTTTATGTTTAAATGGACATTATTTTTTAGCTAAACTATGAGACGAGCCCAAATAAGAAGTAAAACTATAATACTTTGTTACTATAAATTTAATATATTTAATTTATTTATATTTTAAATTAATCTTTACTTCTTCTTCTTACAATTATGTTCAAAAAAACAATAAAATTTTAAACTATATCAACTCGAATTTGTATGTGTAAAATTTTCTGTTAAAAAGATTCATTAGAACTTGTAATTTTTAAACATACCTATCATAAAATTGTTATTAGATTTGACGCTTTCATTATTTAAAAAATAACCTAATAACGCTTTGTAATTAGTAAATATTTAAAGGCTATTTTTTTAAATATTATTCTATTAACGTATTATATTGAATTTCTTTAGTCAAAACTTATCAACAGCGAACAATCAAAATAATTCAAACTCACTTTTTCAGGACAATAAACTCCCGGGCCAGGGACAGCTGTCGACGGATGTTTGACTTCTCGTCTGGGAGCCATGGTGTAGGCTGGTGGCCGTTTAGTGATCACAGATGCTGCTTTGTCCGTGGTGTAGGTGCCGGGGCCAGGCATCGGCGACTTCGACTCGATCGTTTTCCCGCGACCGGCGATACTAAACGCTGGTGCAGCCCGCTTACTACCCTCTCGTGCTTCACCGAGAACCGGTGGCATCGAATAAACGTTCGGCGCTGGAATAAATTAGAAACCTTCTAAATTATTTATTCCAAAAATACTGATGCAATGAAAAGAGTGTTGCTAGGTATTTTAATTGATTGAATGAAATAATTGATAGGAAATCTAAAAAATAGGATGAAGAAAATAAAAAAAAATAAAATAAGAAAACTTGAATTCCCAAAAAATAAAGCCGAACATAGCAAATTACCTCTTGGTGAAAACTCAGTACGATGGAACTATTTATGAAATACTAAAATATTTATGCTAATGTTGTAATACTGTATGGCAATTGTTGCAATTTAAGAATATACCTGTAATATGAAATGAAATGAGTGTGAAATGCCGTATGTGAGAACAAATGCGATGACGTACTGGATAATGCGGCATCAAGACGTTATACATCAAAAAGTAACCAAAAGAACAAAATATGCTAAACAAACAAGAGTGACAGAACCAAAATACATGAAACTAAAGCACATAGAATGGGAAGTGCTTGATGCAAGTGTTCTATTCCACCTGGCGTTTGGCTTCCTGGTTGGGGAAGGCTGACACGAAGACCTATAGAGAAAGCTGGAGCATGGTCTAAGACAGCTCGAACAGCCTTACTGGGCTCGTAATCACAGGGAGCCGGAGTGGGAGTAACGCGAGGTGGCGGCCACCGTCCATGTAATGAAGCCGCTGGGCCCACAGCACGGCCTATCGCAAACTTCAATTTTATTTTTATATCTAGCTTATAATTAATAATCGTTTGACTGTAGTTTAAGCTTTAAGATTCGATTATGTTCATTAAGAAATACGTATAGGGATTACAATTATTTCGTAAAAAAATGGAATATCATATTTAAGATGTTTTCGTAGTACTGTTATTATTAATTCAATGCGTAAATTTACTGTACTAATTTGTGAAAAAAAAAATATTTTTAAATATTGTTATTTTAATGAAAGTCTTTGGAATCTACCAATATTCGAAAAATAATAATTGACCAAATTGAGTAAAACTTGTGAATTTCGTGTTTTATTTGAAAATTGTTACCTACTACTTCCTAAACAAATTGGTACATTTTAAGAACAATGTTTTGTGGAAGTCTGCATAATTATATGTATACCCCTGAATTACTAAAATAATTATTTTAGTAAAACCGTATCAAAATCTGTCGAATAGTTTGGAAAAACCGACGCGTACTGTAGTCTTACGCGTAGTGACAGCAATTAGTTTATGCCATAAACTAATAAAATATAATTTAAAATATTCAAAAATAAAATAATATCATATAACATTCTAAACACAAACTACACCTTTATGAAGTTGACTAAGTAGTAGTACACGTTTATGTTTGTCAAACACAACATCTGGGCCAATAAAACCTATACACGTTACATCAATATTATTTTTACTAAAATTATAGCTATATACTCGTACCTTAGAACTCCAGTATGCATCCAATCGTTTTAAGATCGATGATAAGGTGCACCAATTTTAAAACACAAAATTTTTAAAAACTTAAAAGAAAAAAACTAAGAAAAATATGGCAAGTGTTGCCATCCGTCGTGGAAGTAAGACTGATCTGCAGTCGACCGAACCAGATCAACCATTCTTGGTCCCCTGGCACCCACGATCGTTGAGTCACTGCCTCGATTACCTTCATTTATACGGACTTATTTGGCGACAACGAACAAATGCATTCAGTGAATATTGCTAGCATTCAATGCCAGTGCCACGATATTCTTGGAATATATTCTTTTGAATGAGAGGTCGTTACATTATATAGGTCAAAATTAGTAATGCAAGTTTTTTTTTTTGTAATTGCATTCATTTATCAATTTTTAGTTGCGGTCTTGAAGTTGAATATAATATTATAAACGAAAACGAAAACTTTATGCGAAAATATATACTTGGGTATATTTGAAATACCTTATACCTTTTTACGAAATTTCAGCGCAATGATTACAAATACGAAATTTGGCATAACTAGTTAATCACATTTAGGAAGATTTTACATAATTTGCATTAAATACGTCAAATTATTTAAATATAATTTATATAAGAACACTAGAATACATCCCAATACCTATGTAAATGTAACAATACTATCAGTTAAATAGTAATTAATTAAAATAGTTTTAAAGTTGTTGGATGAAATCATAAAAAAGAAATTGAAAAGAAAAAAAGCTAAATGGTTGTGGCTCGACCACAGGTCGGCCTCTAATAACCCTTTAAAAAGAAAATAACGAGCCTTTTCATAAAAATACAGTTATTTTAGTTGAAATTAATATTAACCATGTTTCTTTATAACGTTCGTGTCAAGGCCGCGAATCATAACAATGCGGCAATAATCGTTATAACTAGAGTTAAACTAGTTTAAAACACACCCCAGGAAAAGGAACAAAACGTGAACGATGCAGACGACATCGTTTATGTAAATCATACTGCAGCCATGAAGTCTCGACCTACTTTAAGTTGCCGATTGGTATAAAACTGTCGTCAACATTTTAAGTAGAATTTATACAACCTGGTATTTACATATTATACATGTATATACCAGCTACCCCCTACGCTTTGTATGATGATAATATTGGCCAAGTGCATGCCGAGCCACTGCCGCCGACACACATATAGTTAACCATTCATTTGATACTTAAACTTATCTTAATTCCTAACAACTGACATGGTTATCTTAACAATTTTCAATAGAATTTGAATGAATATTTTCTTTTCACTTTAATCGATTATAACTCGTTCACTATGAAAGCCTACTGAACACATTATACATACATACATATGTACTGCTACAGTGTATTTTTTCACATTTTTGGAAGCAGCACACTAGAGGATAGAAAAGGGGCACTTGGCTCTAAGAAAAATTGACTTTAAAGCTTATATACTTCCAAAACAACTCACTCGGAAAAATAATTTTACTACACCTATACTTTAAAAAGACCTATCCAACGAAACCCCAGAAAACGGGATAGATAAAAAAAACACATAAACCAACTTTTCATAACAACAAAGCTGTATAACAATTTTTAATCTTCCTAACCATACAAATATAACACTTCTTCGCGTTTACATGGGTTTTGTTTGTGGATATCATACTTATTTTTAGCCAAGCTGACTACTATTATTTGTCATATTTATACACAATTTTGTATCTACGGTAGCATAACGTAATTTTCTTGGCACATTATTGATAAGTATAATTGTGGGTGGTAAGAAAAGTCACTTAAAGCAATTCAAAACCAGTGATCCTAAAGTACATTTAAATCGATTACTCAATAACTTCACAGAAGTCAATAAAGTTGCATCCTAGCAATTTGTAGCGTCGTGGGTGGAGCTATTAGATCAAATGAAGATCGATTGCCAATACAAACGAGTAGATAGGTAATTGATTGCCATTATAATACAATATTTGCTATTGTTAATCAAATAATTCGACTTCAAATGTGTCTAGCATGCCTCTATCATAATAAATAGATTGACAATATAATAATTTATTTTCTTTGTCACTTATTACTGGAAATCAAGAGGAACAATTGGTTCCACTTAAGATTACTAAGATACTACATATTTCTGTAAGAATAATATAAGCCAAACTTTTGACAAACACCAAAAATAAATAGAGTGAAATCATATTAAAACATCCCTCATTATAAATTAAATTAAATCCCCAAAACGAATATTTTCTGAATAAGATATCAAGTAATATCTGGATTATTTAAATTACTCGGCAATTTAAGAATGTAATTAATTTGCTGAACTACTAATAAATTAAAGAAAAACGAAATACTAAAAATGAAATCTTACCTTTCGCTGTCATGCCTTCAGTGTTGTAAGAAGCGGGACCAGGGCCGGCCTTATCTTTGCCAGAGGGCTCCAATTTTTGACCAAACGTGAAAGCTGGAGCGCGGGTCTTTCGGGATTCTGGCGGTGGTTTACCTGTAAAACAATTTATCAATCAATAAACAATTTAAGGAGAATGATATCGAGTCCAATCCACTTCGTTCCTCTAATTTAGCAGTTACATAAATTATTCATAAACTAGCGATATTGCGCAGCTTCGCTGCATTGTATTTTCTATTTAAATATTTAAAAATAAAAGCCTGTAAATGTCCCATTGCTGTGCATAAGCCTCTTCTCTCATCAAAAAGAAGATTGAGGAGCATAATCCACCACGCTGCTTCACTGCGGGTTGGCGGATATACCTTCATACATGTGTCAGAACTTTTGCGGCATATGCAGGTTTCCTCGCGATATTTTTTTCACCACCGAGCACGAGATGAATTTATACACAAATTTTACCCTTGAAAATTCAGCAGTGCCAGCCAGGGTTTGAACTTTCGCGACCTTCTGTTTAGATCAAGTGTTCTTACCACTAAGCCATTTCAGCTCCATGTAAATATGCCAATTTTTATTCCTTAAATGGTTAAGTGACGGAAAATTTATTATTTGTGTCCGTCTCCAGAGTAAAGTGAATATTTCTGGCAAATTTTAAGTCTGTAGGTGATTGTTTCGGGCAAAGATTTTAATTTTAATCGTTGGTTTCGGAGATATCGTGATGAAGTATTAATCTTGGTAATTGGTAAATGTTTGAAATAATTAGGTATAATTATTGTTATATCAACATATGTGCATGCACTAATTAATGCTTCGAAACTCCTTTCAGTACATGCATGTTTCTTTCAACGCTCATTGGAGTATTTAAATCCTACTTTAAAATTAAAAAAAATAAACTAGCCCGGTTTTGAACATACGACCGTCGAGTTCTTAAAGTTTTAGTTGCCGAACCATTTCGTCGCAAAGAAAAAAACAATTCTATCGAATCAAAGATTAAACAATAAATATAATCAATTTGAAGGGAGTATCGTCATTTGTATGAATAAATCACGTTTAGTTTATTAGTTCCTCGACGTTTCAATGCCATTATACTAGACTGTTAATCAAATATGGAGATTTTTTTTCCATTTCATTATTTTAAAATTAGAAAAAAAAACATTTTGATATAAACATTTCTTTACTTTTAATTAATTATTTTTTTTCTATTTTAATTTAAAATAAATGAAAGTAAATTTTTAATCGCCAGCTCCATGAGATTAATTGTTATTAAAATATAAACAAACAAGTAAATTAATTACAACTAATTAATCAGAATTTTTAAGGAATTTGAAATATTGTGCTTAACGTTAACAGTATTCATATTCGTTGGATAAATAATTGAATAATTAATTAAGGCATACCTAATACCTATACTATCTATTACCTTGTGCTAACCAGCAATATTATTAAAGCCGCAAGAAAAAAGCATTTGTGTCAATAGTACGCAAATGGCTAAAAATTCTTTAAAGTGGAAAATATTTTCGTGCCGATTATATCATTAACAAAAGTTGAATCAATTGTTATTCAAAAATATGTACTTCAAGTAAAAGTAATGCTGTACTCCGAAATATTTTTAGTTGTTAACATTTATATCGTAAACAAGACTCACCTTGATCAC
>DVXP01002597.1:0-12494 GCA_018235645.1 Junonia grisea | reverse complement strand
AATATCCTGGGCGATCGAAAATATTGTATTTAATTGGTAGTGATGTTGCTAGGAGGGAGGGGGTCCGCTAGATTAGGGTCAAAAAAGTGTATAGAAGAGCGTGTTTTAGGGCGCTAAATGAAGGAGTAAGGTTACCATTTCGTCTTGATCCCTAAAAAGTCACCTGGACAGAGAAAGTGTAAAAAATCCGAGTCCATCACGATCGTCACCATGCTAGCTACGGCACTATTTATTGGTTTAATATTTATTCTGACTACTTATTACCTAAACCAATATTTGACCTAGGTCAGAGGAAGGCCCTCACCATATCAAATTCCTAGAAACAGGAAGCTCAATTCCTATCGCCAGTCCCGTCCTTCCTTTCACACTCTTTCCCCCTTAAAGTATATCTTGCTTCTTTGGTGCTGCAAATGTTTGGTCACATCAGATTACCCTTCTAATCGTTTGTCTGCTATTATTAAAACCAAAGAGTATACAATACTACGTAAGAACAGGCTGCGCTTCCATAGATAAAAACCATTATATGCGGAGGAGCTACGCCTCCGTGCCAATATTTTAATGTATACAGATTATGTCAAGTGACGTACCACCACATCTACCAGATAACACTATCTACCCAATATACTCAAGCATGTTCAACTTTTATATACTTGGCATTTTTGAAAAAAACACGTAATATTAGAATTATAAATATACAAGAAAACTTAGTGAAATTAAAGCGCAATTTTGTAACCTTATCCTAATGTGCAAATTATTAAATTAATTTTTTTTATAAAGGATTGAGTTATGAAAATGAACAATATAACATTGTAAAAAAATGCTTTATTGTATATGTATAATGAAATGAAATGTATTAATGAAAACATAAAAAAATATTTTTTTTTAATAAATTGATATGAATACTTTTATGAATAGAGAGAGATCCTTGTCAAATTGAACTAAAGAAAAAAAAACAGGCCTACCAATTCACGTTGGCTCACGCGCCATAGTTTCATTTTAGTCTATGTAGCTTCGTCACCCTGATTAAAACAATCCCGACATTTTCTTAGTTCAGACTTCAGAAACATATATAGATTCTAGAACAATAAATGTTACAAGTAGTAATTCCGAAAAGAGGTCCTAGTATTAGTAATAACTAAACTTGTTCAAAAATATTTTTATGCTACACCACACTACGCGAGTAACCCAATTTTACAAATTAAAAAATACTTCTAATAACACGCAAACTACCTAATATCCCAAAGCGGTACAGTTACTGCCCTTAGCAATTACATACGGTTGAGGAATTATTTAAAATTCATGAAATTAAATTGAGATAAAGTTAACGTTCCGTGTAAATGTTTCAGCCCTTTTTCAATGGCTTCATATTAAAAAGGGAAATACTCAAATGTCAACGACCCCACAAGCAACTAGACAGTATATGAAATACATTAATATATAATCTAGATTTACGCATTAGGTAATTTATCATAGACTGCTTAGACCTACTTTTAATAAAAAAATATAAGAAACGAACGATCGGAATGATCACCTCATTTTAATTGATCACTGAATCGCATGGCCATCCAGTTTCATGATTTTCTGATTTACCCAACAATACACGATAGCGATAGTTTTGCATAATTAGCTCCCTGCAAGCTTATTATTTAACAAACACTACTAACACTATCAGAATATACAATATTCTGAAAAGAAACAAAGACGGAATTAATAACGTTACCTGTCAAAATATATCATATTTGATTACACGTTTCCACTAGCGCCTAGAACAGTTAGTCCAGTGTTCCGCAAACTGTTTGACTTCACAGCACACTATGAATTAAAAGTCAAATTTCAACTATATAATATCTATATTACGAATAGGTATATAATGTGTTTATTTCCTATTCTAAGGTCAACCTTAGTAAGATTCCCTATTTGCCACGGCACACCAGTACACCGCGACATATAATTTGCGGAGCGTATTTAGTCAATGACAAAAGAAATCACCGCGGCACACATTTTGTCGACAAGGATATAACCCACAACAGTACGACAAAAAATTCTTTCGATTGCAACTTAAATGCCATTTTCTTCTGAGTGTTTCGTCTGTTGTCGCGAAAGAGTTTTCCTCTTGAATTATGCAAAAGTTCACGTTGTTTGAAAGGAAATCCTTCCTTTTCTACCGATGGTAAAGTATTTTTGTAGTGAAAACCAATTCAGGTTTCGTGGGAACAGTGCGCTTAGGCGGTGTATACGGGACTTTCCTGTCAATGTGAATATGAATTTCATATAAATGGTTTGCAATACACATTGGACTATTTTCGCAACATACTATTGTGTTTTAGCTCAAAAATTAGGAAGCCCAAAATGATAAGTTGATGATAAGTGAACGCGATAGCGACAGTTTTGCATAATTAAACTAACGTCGCATTGCCGAAAATTTGCATGTTTTTTTTCTTATTATCAACGGTTACGATTACGATTTATATCTTTAAATTAAAAATAATCGAAACAACTAAATAAGCAGAAAGCACAAAGAAAATTTCTTCAATTTTCAACGTGTATTATTAAAGGAACATCGGCAGCATTTACAATGAATTAAAGCAACGGGTTGCAGAAATACCGGTATTCTTATTATTATTCTCTCGTTAAGCTCAGAGCTGGAACTGGATATAGATGCGAAAATAACCAGAGGTATTAGTAAAAGCATGACATTCACATTTTTGGACGATATTGTAACACGGATTCACATTAGTTAATTAAAGGCGTGAATGACCAAAATGTCATTAAATATATTAACGAAATGTTAGTAGGTAGAGCCGAGATGGCCTAGTGGCGCGAACACGTGGATCTTAACCAAAGGTCAGGGGTTCAAATCCTGGCTAGCACCGCTGTATTTTCAATTGCTAAATTTGTGTTTATATTCATCTCGAGCTCGGCGGTGAAGGAAAACATCGTGAGGAAACCTGCATGCGCTGGAAGAAATTCTGACACATGTATATCCACCAATCCGCAGTGGAGCATCGTGGTGGATTAAGCTCCATAACCATCTCCCTAATAGGAGAAGAGGCCTATGCCCAGCAGTGGGATAGGTACAGGCTGTGTTACGTTAGTAGGCAATTATTTAATTCGTTTCGTGACAATTATGTTTTCATATTAACATTTTCACACATTGTTTCGAGTCGTAGATAAAATGTGGCTTGTGAATTGACTTGCATGACACTAGTTGAAGTTTCGACAAAATATTTTGCTTGACACGAAATTGAAATTAAACCACTTTAAACGGATTTAAATCGCGTATATTAATTATTTTTATCATCCCGACGATTCGAGCACTTTACAGCGTTCGTGGTCACGGATAGAGTCTATCCGTGAACATGTGGAAAATAATTAATATGCGCGATTTAAATCCGTTTAAAGTAGTTTTATTACAATGAGTAATAATCGCGAAAATCTATGACAGTGTTGATGCGAAATCATTTCAGGATCGTAATTTTATTCTATGCATGAAAACTTGATATTTACACGTGATATTGTTACTTAAGGTGCGTTGGGGTAACACCGGATGGATTTTCGAAAAGCTGCAAGGATGTTGTAATTTTATTTTTTTCTCTATTATACTATACGTCACATTCATGAAAATTTGTGCAATTAATTATGATTAAACAAAGTTTGAAATGAAATTTTATTTATTTATTAAAACTCAATAATTTTTCCGTTGTAAGTCTGTAAAATCCGGACACATTTTTTATAAGTATCATGACAATTTGGCCATCAAGGGGAAAGTTCGGACAACAGTTTAAAACCATTTTTATTGCTAGGTGAACAAGGTGTAAGAAAAGAATTTATCCGATCTTTACTGTCCTTTAACTTGGAATCGACAAAATCAACCTAACCCTATAAACATAGATGTTCCAAAAGATTTAGTTTTTTTTTGTTTCGCCTGTCCGAACTTACCCCACATGATAAATTTGGAAGATTTTAAGATTCTCAAAGTTTGGTAATTCTTTAAACGCTTTTCTCTAATGTGAGTCACAGAAAAGGTTAAAAAGATAGAACGGAAATGTGGGCGTGGCAGGCGTCGCTGCTAATATACGCTGAAATGTGTATAATTTGAATTCGATAGAGATTACCAAGTTGGAGTCAATATCGATTGTCGATATTAAACATACAGTATAGCTAATATTTTTTATATAAAAAAAATTGCCAGAGAATCATTTTGAAACATTTGAATATAATATTATTTTTATATTTTGTAAAAAATAAAATTGTAACTTTGTCCCCGGCCACTTAGGAACAAACTGTGTGTTACCAATGTATTTGCCTCTTCATGAAAGGTTTGTAGAAAGTGGAATTTACACTGTACGTGTGAGCGCAATGATCACGCGACGGGATCTTAAGCCATATGTTTTTTAGAAACCTTTTGAGATCTTCAAATAGTGAAATAAAAAGAAAACATAATTTTAATTTAATCTAATGTTTTATATTTATTGCACTTAATAGTTTTATCCTTATTAAACTATGCATTACAATGGTCTAGAACAATAAAAATCAAAATAAAATTATCTGTAACAAAATAAACATTCTCACTTTTTAGAAACATTTTACCATTTTAAAGCGTATAAATCACAAACACGGAATGAAGTAATATAATCTGTATGTAATTAACATAAATTTTTTAAAATAAATTTTCATCATCGTCATTCGAACTATGTATTTATACAACGGTCAGGAAATTAAAAATGAAAACAAAATTATCTGTAATAAAATAAGCTTTTTCACTTTTTAGAAATCACAAAAACGGAATGAATTAATACAATCTATATGCAATTAACATTTTAAAAGAAATTCTCATCTTCGTCATTCATAAGTGTGTACTCCACGGGATCCTCATTTATCTGCAGTAGTTCTATCACCTTAACTATATTTGAATCTGGTACGTTGTCTTGATCTTTACGCTTAGGAATAACAAATTTCAGGTTATTTTTCTTGCCAATCGTTTTGAAGAATGTTACGTTATACATATTTGTGTTTGAACTCACATAATTATTTTCAATGACACCGACGTAGTATATCCAAGTTCGTTTAAAATATCTAACGAGAACTGTATCCCCAATATTGTATGTCTTCGCATTATCACTATAATATTTTGTTCTAAAGTCATCATCTTTATCAATTTCTATCTTTGAGTTTTCCCTGCAATCCTTTTGCTCTTTTGTAGTAACTTTCTTTGTTTTTTTCTTTGGTATATTAGATGCGCTTGTATTATGTGACAATGTTCGTTTTTGGTTTACAAATATATCTACATCTTTATCAATTGGCTTTAGTTGTAACATTTCGGGTACAATTTTATAGAAAACCTGGTTTTGTGGTGTGATTTTCACAGACGATAATATAGTTACTTTATTATTATTATTTACCTGAAAGTTTGTCTCTTTGGTCCGAATTTCTTCTACCGCACATTTTTCTTCACATGTTTTGTTGTCCCTTTGACTTGCTTTTCTCACTTGATTATTATCAACGTCATGCATTCCTTCAACTATTTGTTCAATTTTTTGTCCTCCTGCTTCTAATTCTAAGTCAGTCTTGTTTCCGTTATAATAATTAAAGTCAGTCCATATATCACAGTCAGATAATATATCGCTTAAACAATCTAATAAGTCAGAGTCACTATGCACACTCATCTCAACACTTTCAACTGTGGTAACACTGCTATTTGATCTTTTTCGCTTTTTTAGAGCTGTCTTTGTAGATGTTCTTTGATCAAATTTCCTATCTAATTTATGTATTGCTTTTTTTCCCTTTTGTTTAGCATGCTTGTCCACTTTTATATCATTTTCCTTGCCAGTACGTGTTTTTTTACCTATTCCCTTGCCTTTTTTAGAAACATACACGTCAGTCTTGTTATTTTTAGTCAATACTGATGCAGTCGTTACAGTTTCCTTTCTTTTTAAGTTTTTATCTTCAATTTTAGACGGTCCTGGTGCAGAATCAAATGCATCATTTTTAGATTGAAGTACTGTTTTTGGTTTCCGTTTTTTGGTCTTCTGCATTTCTTTTTCCACTGTTAATTCTATTTCTTGCTGCTTTTCTAGGAAAGTTTTTGTAATCACTTCTGCACCTTTCGCGACTCGTTTTAACTTAACAGCTATATTGTTCTTAGAGTTTTGAGGATGTTGCGTAACTTTTTCTAGAAGCAATTGTTCGAAAGTTGTCAGTGGTTGTAGAGAGCTGTTTCCATGTTTTAAAGTAGATGAATCCGACATTTCAGAGTAAGCAATATCATTATTTAGAATAGGAAAAGAGTTGTTATTCATCATTATTTCATTAATTTTATCTACACATATCAATGTTAGAGTTTTTGGTTGTTCCAAATTAACTATAGACATGTGCTTTTGCCATCGCGCATAAGCTGCTGGATCATATTTGTCCTTTGGTATAATCGCAGGATTAAAAGGGTAAATGCCACCTTTTTTGAAACCATTTCGTATGACTTCTGGTTTAGTTTCCTGCCACGCTTTGGCAAACATTTCAGCAAAACTTTGTTTTCTTAATTTGATTCCAACATTCTGTCGTTGCCATTTTACAAGGTTTTTATCCCAAATTGTTTTAAATGATTTGAACACAGCCAAGTCTAGCGGTTGCAATAGATGTGATGTGTGTGCAGGAAACTTCAATATGGTGATATTGTTCTCTACTGCTAAAGCTACCACTTTTTCATCGACATGACTGACGTGTCCGTCATATAGTAATAATACAGGCCTGTCTTCACCTAAATTAGGTATAATTACTTTTAACATGTAATCATAAAAAATATTAGTTTCCATCCAGCCTCGTTTGCTGGCTGCATACGCAAGATTGAAATCGTATTTTTCAGGATC
Organism: Junonia grisea; assembly: GCA_018235645.1. NCBI lineage: Eukaryota > Metazoa > Arthropoda > Insecta > Lepidoptera > Nymphalidae > Junonia > Junonia grisea. Next base: position 5,631 of record DVXP01002597.1, on the reverse strand, counting down.
CTGTAACATCCACTGTTCGTACATATGTTTGCCTTTGAATACAATCAAGGGGTCTAATTTCTGTCCGGCTGCATTTACAGTAGTCAACACTGTAATATTTTCTTTCGCGCTTCCATGCGTTGTTCGTGTACAAGGCTCCCCTCTGGCACCTACAACTTTAGTTTTTGTGGGATCGAGACAAACTGAAGTTTCATCGAGATTCCAGATTTGCTTAGGATTCGATACATTTAACTCGTGAAGTGTCTTTTCGAGAAGAGTAAAATATTCATGAATAATAAACGGATCTGTCATTTTTTTTCTAAGGTATTCTACAGGTTGCGGCTTTTTTACGGACAAATTGTGTCGATGACGAAAAGAAATACACCAGTCCGCTCCTGGTCTGTCATCTTTGAAGGGGCTTTGTATTTTATTTCTTTTTATAAAATCCTGTGTGACATCCAGTACCTCTTCTCTTGATAACCCCCAGCCCCACTTTTCCAGTATTCGTAGGCAGTTTGCTTGTTTAGATTCTAACGTCATTGGGATTGCTGTCGGTCGGCCAAGGGTATTACTTACTACTGCTGTTTTTTTCAGGACTCTATCACTAAGTGTTGATGTAGGTATGCCATACAATTTTGAAGCGGCTGCATAGGTGAGCTCTTTATTGTTTATTTTTTGTATGGCTAACTGAAGCGCTTCTTTAGTATACGAAGTGGCCCGCGAAGAGGTGCGGGAGTATTTACGTGGCATCTGTAAGAGATTTGTTGATATAAATAAGTAATATGGACCCTGACGAAAAGCTAGGGCTAACGTGGGCTATTTAAAATGTTTGCTATGCTCTAGCAAACATTTTAAATAGCCCACGTTTAAAGAAGATGGTTATGATACTATTTAAAAAATTGAAAACTAGAAATAATTATACAAAATATGCAAATACGTATATAAAATCCATGCTGTTTTATAGATATACTTTTACATTAATACTTAAACGTTTATTAAAAATATAAAAGTTTGACAATCATTGCCATTTCGAAACGGGCTTAGACCGGATATCACGTTAAACGCCATGGGGGTCACCGGTGACCTCATTAAGTTTACTTTATTGCACCATGGGGGTCACCGGTGACCTCAAGCGAAAGGCATATTCTAAATGTATTTTTGGGCCGCCGGTCACGCCTATCGCTTATTTTGTGTATGCGGCGTGGCCGGCGTGGCGCTCCAGAGTAATCCTTTTTACGGGGACACAGCTACTTAGAAAATTTTATGAAATATGGACAAACTTCTCGGGATATGTAGTAAAAGTAAGAAAACGACTATATTTCATGATGAATGTTTTTAATCACATATAAACTTTAAATTATTATAATGCACATTATGAAAAAAATATAAAACAAACATAAGAACTTCTTTAAAAAAACATTTTACAGAGATACAAAATTACAGGGAATGCTACGAAAATAACTACTAAAACCAAAAATGTAATCAGAAAACTTAAATTAATAAACTAAAAATAACAACTACATGTATCGATGATATTTATTAAAACAAGTTAAACAGATATGTAGTTCTCCATCACATTGAGCACAAAAAGTATTGACCTTTTTAGCTTTATTTTTCGCCTGTTTTCGTCCAAATTGCTTCACCATATCTTTGTAACACTGTACACAAAATCGTCTTGTATTCCTAACTTTTCCGGATTTTGTTTGCAACTCGTGCTTTAATCGTTTAGGTCTTGATACCGTTACTACTGACTCATTCTGTTGAGAATCTGATGAACATGTTAGATACTCAACTAGAGACTTCCGAAACTCTACGATGGACATTTTTGTGTTCCTAGTTTCGGTAAACATAATCCATGCATTAACTATGGCAGTATTCAACAAAATCTCAACGCCAAGTTTCCTGTACCATTTTACAGTTTTGCGCAACGGAGACGAATACGACGACATTTGGTCACTCATATCGACAGATCCCTTTGACTTATTATAATCCAAAATCATTTTCGGTTTAGTAACTTGTTTGCCTTTTTTAGTGATTGTTGACATTCTATCAGAATGTTTAGTAGACAGCATCATCACATCCCGCTTATCTTTCCATTTTAAAATTGTTATACCGTTCTCATTTTCCATAGCAACGAAATCTCCTTTTTGAAGTATGGCTTCTACTACACTATTAGGTAAACCTTTTCGGTTTTTCCTAATAGTCCCAATCAAGTGCGTTTGATGTTCCAGTAAATTGTAAGCCAACTCTAAGCTTGTGTACCAATTATCTGTTGCCAAAGTGTGCCCTTTGTTCAATATTTGGCTACAAAGAGACATTACCACTTTAGTAGGCGTGGTATTTACTGTATCGATATTTTTACCGCTATACAATGAAAATTTGCAGGTATACCCCGGGATAGTGCATAGTTTAAAAAGCTTTAAACCATATTTATGGCGTTTGCTTTTGTTGTATTGTCTAAAGACAATACGCCCTCTGAATGGCACCTGACTTTCGTCTACACAAATGTCTTCTTTTGGTGAATAATATTTTTGGAATGTAATATAGACCATGTCTATAATCGGCCTTATCTTAAAGATTCGATCAGATTGATTTGCTGTTTCATTATAACTGAAATGTAAATACTGTAGAATAATTTCGAATCTATTACGGCTCATGATGGTAGATGGGAATGTTTGTCCTAATATTTTATCTTTGCTCCAGTAATAACTTAGCTTTGGAAGTCTTACAAGACCCATATATAAAATAAGTCCAAAGAAACGTTTAATTTCATGTTTGTCAGTTGTTTTCCAAGCATGAGATCTTGATGAAGGTTTCTTCATTCTGGATTCGCAAGATTGTAGGGCAAATAAGTTGGTCTGTTCTGCAATCATATCGAAAATTTCATCAGGCACTAAAAGACTATAAAAAGCTCCCGGGTCTGCGTCTTTTAATATAGTAGACATTTCTTTATTCATACCTGAAGTTTCCGTAAAAGGTATAATAGACGGTTGTTGACGCCTAGGGCGTGACCATTTCTTTGACATACGGTCTGAGGCGGTAATATTGCTTGTCACGTAGTTTTTAATCGAATCAGACTCACTCTCACTGTCGCTTCGGATAATTAATCGTCTCCGTTTTTTTGGAATGTGCAACTGTTCTTCGTTTGTTTCCGACGACTGTAGATCTAATTGACTGTCTTTTTCATACAACTGAACAATGCTAGTCTCAAGTAATGTTATTGCCCGCAAATCTTCCTGTGTAAATTCAAAATCTTCCATGTCCACCTGTATTTCTTCGAAATTTGAACTTTCAAACATTTCCATTTTTAAGTATTTATTGTAATGTTTATAATTTTTATATTCACTACTGTACACTCAATATCGCACTAATACTGTACTTGACGCGAATTATTGCACCAACACGCATGCACTGTGCACATACGACCTCGTTTCATGAGCGCTAGCGCAGTACTGAGGAGGCGGGTGGGCGACGCGGTGACCGGCGTGGCGTCTTAGTAACGAAAAATGATTTTAATACTTTAAAGCGCCATGGGGGGCACCGGTGACCTCAAGAGGTTTTTACATTTTATTTACGGAACCCTACGATAGATTCTTGTAACAAACAGTACATAACATAAATTGATAAAAATACATCTATTTCAAGAATTTTTTTTAACAAATATCCACTTTTCCATGGTGGCGTTTAACGTGATATTTTTGTCCGATCTTCACTCGAGAGGGGAAACACCGGATTTCAGCTAGCAGATAGTAGATCTCTGTTTATCAGTTCTATCGGTTAATCACTACATAAAACTTAGTATTTGCGTAAAATAATACCAAATTAAGCTAGATCATTCCAAATATGAATAAATATAAATGAAGGTGAAAGACCGGACAGACATATATTTTGTGAAACTTACCTTGTTTTCTCTATCCACGCGTAGTACACGTCCACTTTGTCGGAGCGACTGGCGGTAACTGCGGGGCGGGGCAGAACATAATGACGTGGCGCACAATGTGGCTAACATTCAAAAATATTGCCGTATATAATGGAAATTTGATTTCGACGTTCTTACCCCATCGCCGATCTTACCCCAACGCACCTTATTGAATTCATTTTATACAATTTTCGTAATGTAACTCCGGGTTTAATCCATTAAGGCTTAAAGCAACCACAATTAATCACTTACAACAAATATTTAGACAGATACCTAATTTCAATTTGATACTGCATATTCAAAATAAAGATAAAAAATTTTATTTATCCCCTACAATGCAACTTATACATTGGTAAAGTTCATAAATAAGAAAATATAAGTATTATGTTATTTTTTTTATGTGATAGGGCGGCAAACTAGCTGACACACTCGATGGTAAGTGAATGCTGTCGCCCATACCTAAATATTTGCAACACCAAAGGAGCTACAAAATGGGATGGGAAATTAATGGGGAAGGGGTGGGGAATTGGGCCTCCGGTACCCTCACTTACACGGCGAAACACGACGCAAGCGTTATTTTATGCCGATTTTCTGTAAGGCCGTGGTATCACTCCGGTCGAGCCGACCCACACGTGCAAATGCATGGCTCTCCCACGGTACAAATGTTATGTACTAAGATAATGTTTAACATATTTAACTTTAACCCTTATTTGAGTTTGTTCTTCGCTATATCAACACAACCGACATCTCATAATTTTCAGTATTAAAAAAGCAATTCGAAAGTAAATTGCAAGAAGCCTTTAAGAAAATTTACACGTAAATCAAGTGTTTATTGCGCGGTGAATTTAAATGAGCACAATTTTCCGGTGTTGCGTTATAAATTAGGCGCTTTCCGGTCGTTGTTGGACGCCGGCCAACATCAGCGCTGAGAGACAAACGTCCAATACCGTGTTGAGCTGTATATTGTTGCCTTTGCTTCCGTTATATTCGGGTTTACTGTTTTATGAAAATGGCAATTATGACTATGATATCTGATGTTAGATAGGAATCGAATACCAAACCATAGAACACTTAATATTTTTATAGGTAAAAATATTTATACAGTGTATTACCCTAAGAATGATAGAGGTTCAACTATGCATATTCATACCACTGTGAATGAGTACCTACCTTAGAAATTTGTATGACATAATATGCATTCATCTTTCATCGTTTTCTTTCTTTTCTTTTCTTGTTTGGACATTCAACCATCGTTTGAGACGCATTTTAATTGCTTTTATTTATATTTATTTAGCACATTATTACGTACATTTTACAGTTACTTCCTTCAACATATATTTTGTGCAAAATATTCTGTAAAGTAAATAAAAATGAACTGCCTTTTACAGAAGAGTTTCGTTCCTAAACTGTATGCAATCTAAAAATTTACATAAAAGAAAATTGGAGCTTACAGTGAATATGCCCGCTGAATGCAACGTATAACGCTGTTTGTTATTTATCTAAGCCAGGCTTAACAGTTTTGACATAGTCAATATCTCGGCACTTGAGGGATTTTTGTCTCCGGGTCTTTTTTCCATCGAAATCGTTAATAACTGTTAAAAAATGAGGTTCTCTATTCGTTGAAGACTTATTTTACGATGATATACTATACAAATCATAGACAACCGCTCTGGTGTAGTGGTGCTGAATGCGCTATTAACGCCGGCGGTCGCGGGTTCGATTCCTGCTCGGGG
>DVXP01002596.1:0-12495 GCA_018235645.1 Junonia grisea | reverse complement strand
TAAACGCAACTTGCCTTATACAAAAGTTACACCGTTTTTGAGTTATTCAGGTTTTTGTAAAATTTTCAAAAATACCGATTTTAATACTATTTAAACTATTTTTTTTTTAATTTAAAATACCTAGGTATACGTACACGGGCTAAAAGTTGCCCATGCCATTTACATTAGCTTTTACATAATTGCATTGGTTACAATTTTTAATATTATTTGCCTACAAATTGTTCCTTAAATTAACAAGAACTTAGAACTACTTAGGTTGACAATAATAACCTACTACAAATTTATTTAATCTAAATATTGCTGAAATTTTGATAATACTATGGGGCTAATTTGGAGACAAACTATCAAAGAACAGCCTGTAAATGTTTTTCTTCCTGGCAAAGGCCCCCTCTCCTATTAAGGAGAAGCTTAGAGCCACAGACGGCTAAAAAGATACTTAGAGCTCTCCGAAGTGGCGGATTAAATATGTGCTCAGACTTAGGAAAGACATTTGAATTGAGAATCTTCTATTTTGAAATAGATTGAAAATAGTAACGCGTAAAAATATTTCTTATGTGGCCTTAATCGTATCTACCTATCATCGTATCTCATCGACCCTTTTATAAAGTTGTACCAGATTTTAACAAAACATAAAAACAACAATAAAAAAAATGTAAACCATTTTATAACCGACCTCATTTCTTATTATAAAACAAGAAATCACGTTCCAAAAAAAAAAACTATTACCTATTCTGTGGTCACTACAGACAGTTTGCCGCCAAATCGCGTTCGAATACTCGTCACAAAATTACATAACACTCGGATACGCGAACGGTGAAAGTGATCCAACCGCATTCTGCCCAGCGGAAACCAACCAATTTATTATTTATTACTGCATTATTTTATAATTCCATATACGAACGTGTATCGTAAACTAAATTGACTGTTATGACTGATTTAAATATTAGCATTTATCTTCATTATATACGTATTAAAACTGATGTAACTATTTTGTTATTTATTGGATTTGATGGTGTTAGTAGTACTTAAATTAAATCGCGCTATCGTTATGGCCACTGTTATTGCGAAGAACCATATTATTTATTTGCGAAGAAATTAATTTACTTATTACGCAATTTACTGCTAAATAAGGAATTACGAGTTTTACGATATTTTCGTATATAAAATTCATACGTTTACATTGATTTTATAAAAAAAAAATATCACAAAGGAAAGAATTACTATTATTTCGATAACACAAACATTTTATTAAAGATAAGTTCCGAAATAGTAAATAACTATTATTCTAGTTAAAGTATGAATTGTTTATTGGTTAGGTTTTTATGTTCATTGCGTTGAAACGGATACATTAAATTATATAAAGATAGTGACTTTCTGGTAATAAAGTAATTACTTATTTAAGTGTAAATAGGTATATCATTATTATCGGGAACTAATAAATTTTAGTACAAGTAATTGAAGCAAAACACATAAAAATGTTTTTAGACCATTTAGAAACTGTGCGTTTCCGGATACATTTTTTTCTGTCATTATTTAAGCATGCGTACGACATTTGACGAACATAGATAGATAGATAGATAAAACTTTATTTGGATAGTTAACTTGTATATATTTTATTGTAAGTGATTAGATAAAAAATATATTTTCAGTAGAATTTTCTAGTTTTTCTAGTTAATTTTTAATATTGGTTGGTACCCTTTTGTTGAGAGTGTAAAACATTCCTAATTGCCTACATAACTTGATTTGTTTAATGACGTTTCTAATTCGAAATTTTAATGTCTTTTATAAAACCAAAAAAGTACATTCTTTATCTAGTAAGTAACATAATATGAGGTCAATTACGTTTTATTGTGTCATAGAGAATTAAGGCCCAGTTTGTACACTGCGTTTCAAAAACCGCGTACAGAAAACCGCACAGTCTGTACACAGCTTTATACGTATAAATCAGCAATTAAATTATGAAACCGTTTCTCAGAAACACGAGCCGCGCTCCGCGGGAAGTGATCTTCCTTACTTTCATCTCTCCTTGGAAATCTTTTACCTCGTTTCTATGAGCGACTAGTGATCGAGTACAGTTTTTAATTACTCGAAATAGATATCATTGCTTAAATAATAATCATAGTGTTTTCAAAAGCGGAAAATTTAGTCTAGTATGTTCTTAAGAAAGGAAAATCGTTACTTATTTCTCGAAACGACTCTACATAGGTAGAAATAAAGTTATAAGAATTATGTCTTAAACATATGTATACTTAATAATATCCGTAACACACAAATTAATTACTATTTCAAATAGTACACATACCTACTGCTTACCTAAGTTACCTACCAACTTAACATTGTTGAAAACGCTTATAAAAGCTAAACTTCAGGCCCTGTTTGAATATGGGCGGCAGAAATAAGTAGAAATATCTAAAATAAAATAAAAAAGAGGAAAATATAATATGAAATAAAATAAGAGAAAAATATAATATGAAATAAAATAAGAGAAAAATATAATAAAATAAAACAAGTAGGTTCACCGACTGAAGCTTTGTATTCGCCTAACGAACAAATTATTCAGATACATAACCTTTTTAATTACTTTTATATGATGACCATATGACCTTTCAGATATTAGCAGTTTTCCAACACCCTCCTTTCAAAAACAAAACAATATTTCAACCATAACCCTTAATGTTCCAGGATTTCCCGCGGGAGCTCCGCCAGCGCGGCTGCGGTGGCGCACCAGCTCGGAGACGTCATGGCGGCGAGCCGGGACCACGACTGCAGCAGGTTCCAGTGTGATTCGCATCGATAGGCATACCATTAGGACCTTAACACGTTGAGCGCCGGGTAGTTTTGGAATGGAACCTTTTAGTTTCATTATGTTATCTGATGAGATTAGGTACATGATTTTCGTAATTAATTTTATGGTGATGTATATTGAGCTGGGTTTTAATTAATCATTCTAAATATTGGTCTTTGTAAGATTGACTGTTGTAACTAAAATACAATTTAATTGCATGACATTATTGCATAATATCTATTTTTAAAAGAAGTAAGAGAAGGTTAGAGTGGGCTAACTATTTAGGTCCCAAGATGCATGGTTTCATTTATCATGAAATTTGTAAAATAGGTAGTCATTTTTATTTGGAAGAAAAAAAATAACAACTAATTAATATGTACTTTCAATAATGAAAGCGACGATTGAACTCGTAATGACCCACAGATGAATATTTAAGTTACAACGGCGCTCAATGTGTTAAATATAATATTTAAAGAGAAACTAGAAATAGCTATATAATGAAGTGTGTGTTTCAATTTGAGCTGTTAAGATAACTTTAGGTTGACAAAACTTAAGTATTCGTAGAATATTAAATTGCTGAGTGAATCAACAGTCCGTTTCAAAAGAATTTGTAAAAAAGAAAACACAAAATATGGTTTAAACAGAGTAAAAGTAACATGTAAATGTCGCACTGGTAGGCAAAGGCATTGTCTTCCATTAAGGAGGAATTTAAGAGCCTAATCCACCACGCTGCTCTATACTGGGGTGGCGAACGATGTGTCAGAATTTCCCCTAGCATCCGTAGTTTTCCTCACGATGTTTTCTTTCACTGCCGAGCAGTGCTATCAGGGGTTTCAACTCATGATCATCGGTTTAGACCGCTGTGTTGCAACAGCCTTTTTTCAAAGGTTTTGAACACAGGTTTCCATTCAATAAAATTTTATTTAGAAGTTACTTCAGAAACATTTTTTACAAATTCGATTAAAACGGAGTAGGTATTATAGATATAAACATTAAAATCAATTTGTGATCGATGAAAGTATGTAAGAGAGAACAATGTTATGAACGCCAGAATCTGCATAGCAATAATAATTCTTGATTTTAGTCGATAAGTTTGAAAAAAATCATAATTATACAAAAATATTGTCAGCCATATTGAATGTCGTTCCTAGAATTTAAAAATAACCGCCGTTGTGTTACCATTTGTAAAAAAAAACTCCTTACATTCCGTTCAAAAACTTTTACTCTGAAATTATTTAAGAAAACTAGATTTATTGTTATTATATCCAAAGTTTGCGTTTCTTATTTAATTCAATCTATTTATGAAAATAATTATTTTAATGTTAAAGCTATTTAAATTAATTTTAAGTCGGTCTTAGTATATTTATTTAAATTATTGTACGAGTAGTCCGCTTCCGTAAGATGTAAATACGCTTTCGTAACGATGTAAATTATTTATTTATTTTTACAAATAAAATTTAAAACAATAATGGAATTTTTACTTACTTTCCCAAAATTTATAAACTGTTAAGCTGCAACGGAAACATGAACTAACAAATGATGAACCAAATTGATAAGACGTAAGAAACTAACTTCACTGTATAAAGAAAGTTTATGTATAAGTAAAATGTGTAAAATAGGTAAACAAGAATCAAATTAGAATTTGTGCATATCAGTTGAAGTAATCTAGACCAGGGTTTCTCAAACTTTTAGGCCCGCGTACCCCTGTTTAAGCTTCTAGACCTCAGCGTACCCCCTTGCAGGTGGATGTGATGAAATTAAACATAATAAGTGGAATTATTGTTTTCACCTGAAAAGCCGTTTCCGAAATTACAAGCTTTAAAGTTATAATGTTTTTACTTTACTCTCTCCTAACTTCTATCGATTAATTCTAAAGTTATGGAAAAATCACGAAAGTAGTGACCTCGGGTTATGTTAGATTTTTAAACATTATAATTCTTGCGATGGCCGTCTACTAGTCTTCCGCTTCGTCAAAGCAGCGGAAGTGCGTCCTACACTGTCAGTACCTTCAAAGTGCCTTCGAAATGCGCAGAAACTTTTCATGGGAGCGATTCTGCCAGCCTTCGAGGTTTGAATGAGGAGAAAGTGACGAGTCACTTTCCATCTTATACAGATGTTAACCGGTCGCGATTATTTTGGAGAATATCTGTGTTTATACCTACAGGCAGGATGGAATCCGCTTGGGACACCGTAGTTTTTTTCTGTAAGACCGTCATGGTCAACAACGACCGAAGTTGGGCTCGGGAAAAGGCCTAACCGGCGGTGGAGACGATCGACAGCTGGTCTTTGGCCTCTAAAGTTCGCTACCCGGAGCAGAATAAATAATGCATTCGCTCCGACTGTGGAATCGTGCAATGGTGGTTTCACAGGTTGTTTCATACGGCCGCCAGGTGGACGACAGTTTGGATATAGCTCGGATGTGGAAGCACCAGCGAGGGGTGTGGGGAGGGCGAGATCATTCTTGACCTTTTGAGATGAGCTCCGCTGGCCACAAACGGAGCAACGCACTGGAAGAGCAGCGAATGCATATGGGAAAGCCGATCCGTGGCAAGGGTTTTAGTGGGCACTTTCCGCTTCGTCTTCATTGAGTCCCCGCCCGACGACAGGCCGCCTTTACAGTGGGGTCCTGCATGCCCCTCCGTGAGTGGAGGGGCCCGGGAGTGGCTAAGTGAGGACTATTCCCACTCGACGGTGTGGTGACTAGTCCGGGTGGAAATTGGTGGTCATTCTGCCATACTGAAACGACGCAGCGAAAGGGTCATCCTCCCTCGCTCTTGCGCCAGACGGATGAAAGTCAAAAAATCATAGCGCCGGGGAATAATACTACTATAAAGGCTTTTTTTTCTGATTTTACTTCGGTCAATATTTATCTCGACCTTTTAAAAACCTGGCATCAAGTCGATTTCTACATTTTATTTTTATCGTAACTATGTGTAAAATCCTCTCTCACGAAAAAACAGAACGTACGTCTTAAGGGGATCTGGTAGTTTAGCGGCCGAGAATTTAAGCAATTTTAAAATACATTTTAATATGAAGGGAATGAGAAAAAGCTTTAATTTTTTTACGTTGATTTCATTACTATCAATTACACAAAAACGAAATTAAATAGAATAAAAAAAAATATTTTAGCATATTAAAAAATCGCTCTAATAACCCTTTCCAGTAAAACGAATTTGGCTGCTGGGTGATGGTTTATCTCTAAGTATAGTTAAACACTAGAACTAGAATAAAAAGGAAAAAAGACAAATATTCTTCCTTTCAAGCCGCCATTACGTGATTTTCTTCGCGTACCCCCTACGATCTTCTGACGTACCCCTAGGGGTACGCGTACCCCAGTTTGAGAAACGCTGTTATAAAAGATACGAAGTGACAAAATAGGGATCCAGAAAAAGCATGTCGAAATTTACCAGGAAAATTCTCAGCAAATGGCTGTACAATTTATGACTGTGTACAAGCTACTAATATGTATTTTTTATGCGTTTAACTGACATTGTAAATATCGGTTTATATATAATAGCTTAATATTGTGAAGTGGTGGGTATACCATACTGAAAATGTAGATGTCAAGTTATTCGGTCGAAACCCTTAATCCTTTGTGTGTGAAATTTAGTACAGTTAGTGGGTCTAACGTATCTAGATATTTCTTTATAATGCAAATCATTTTAAGATCACTACGAAGTAAAGTATAGTAAATAATTATTCTACGATGCTATGATGCTTATCTTAACATTAAAGCTATCAACAGCATTCAAATTAACCGTTTTCAAATTTCTTTAAAAATTACACAGTTTAAAACGCTGTAACACCGTTACCAAACTATCTTCTTCTTTCTTTACTTTTAGCCATTTATGCTATTATCCAAGAAGATTTTAATTTGTGCTCTATTTTATTCTATTAGCAATATTTAGAATAAAATTGTCGGTAGGTTTAATTCACTGGAATTCCTCTGAAATGTAAAGTTAATCTTAATCTCGAGGTGAATTTGATGATAATAAAATAGTGAAATGTTTAATTTCATAAATATGAATTACTCAAAGAATTTTTCTAAGTAATAGTTGTTCTTTTTGTTTACGAGTTTCAGCACAAAAACCTCAATAGGTCTTAAATTAATTTTCAATGTCGCTGTTAAAATTGAATTAGTACGTAGAAAATTCTGTTAAATTATTTAAAAGAAATTAAACATTAATATTTGATTTTATTATAAAATTATTTAAAATAAAATTTTAAATTTTTCTAAATTAGCTTACAATACTAAAATACATAGAATATAGTATTAAATAAACATAGATATAACAATTATTGGTGTTCAAGACGAATGTATCGCGTCGCTTATTATAATAGTTTCGCTCGCTTCGTTTCGCTCGTAAATTCGCTTACAATATTAAATATTCAATTATTATAAGGACTTCTTTTGTTGACGCAGGGTAAATCTTCATAGATACCCGATTCCTGGGGGGGATGTCGGGTTATGTGAGATTGCACTCACTAAAACCTCCACGCGATGCGATGGCCGCCACAGCACGGAAAACGGAGTGGCTACGGGATCGCTTTCGCAGCACCTCCGCGGCCTCTCGCTCGTGGCGTGCGGAGCCCTTCTCAGGAGGGCGAAAATTGTCTTAAAATTTACTTAATGAATCTAAACATTTCAAAGACAACAATGATGTCAATCTGTGAATATCTTAATACAACAGAATCTAGTTGAATAATTAACACGTGAAGCGAAAACCTCTTATACATTTTCACGTAAATTCGGTGAATGGAGGAGTATGAAACTTGTCATAGTTGAACCTTATATGGATAAGAGTTAAAAATTAATATCTTTTAAATATTACCTATTTGCAACAAATATTTAAAATACATCATGAATACGTTTGTGATAATAGTCACAATATTTTCAGATGTCAAGGTGTCAGACTACTTGACTAAAAGGTTTCATGGTCGATTCTATCGACCACAGACAGGACTCTAGTGAAAAAGTAACGTCAATGTTAGATGTTTTATAGGAGGCATTGTGCTAGTAAAAACAGCGTCCAACGATGTTCATTAGTTAAGTACGAGTGGTCGACGGAGCGGAACTTATCCTCGGTCGTCTGTGAACCCTCAATATCAAATCGATACGTAACGTGTGATGAACTAAGGTTAACCAGATAATCTTGTGGAATTCTGCCCGTAAGATTCACTTTGACTTGGATTTTTTAAGACTTACGTACGATGATGTGGCAATAATCATGGTACTATGAAGAATATGTTTAAATGAATTTCAAAATAAGAATTTGTTTTGGTTGTGTTTTCACATCCACCAGAAAATTAACGATTCATTTTTATACTAACAGAAAATAAAAACTATATATGTGATGCGATGCCTGGTTTTCAAATATCTGTCAGGCTATTCGTGACTTGTTATTCGTCAAATGTGTGAGGACAAAGGGTACACCAAACTATATTCATACCTATCACCTTCGTTGACCAACATGAATGCTCAAACAGAATATTTGTAAACATAACAGTTTCTGTAAGTCAGTCATTAAATTGGATATTCATTTAAATCACGCTATTAACCGTAAAGCGTCGGCCAGTAGCGGTGCTCGTTCGTCCGCACGATCGGTAATGACCTAGTGATGATAGTACGCGTTAAAACACGCATTTGGGTTTACGCTATTTTCAGCGCTGAATATTAAGTGCTCATAGATTAACGTGGCCTTTTCTGTTGAACCAATTATACAGCGCTGCTAGGTGAAAGCATCTAGATATTAATACTTTTTATTACGTTTCTACGAAAATTCCTAATTTCCTATGGCGGCGTAGGTTGTTTTTATAAGTTCACAATATTGAAGTCAGGCCATTAAAAGTTGTTTCATTTAATTAACGGAGGAGAGAATATTTTCCTAATTAGACCATTAGCAGTAGTAATTACTTCTATAGACTCGGAGAAACGATGAAGAAGTATGGAAAAGTTTCACGCCAAACGAATGTTAGGATAAAATGCCAAAGTATACTAACTAGTAACTACCATCGTTATTTTATGATGTAATAATTTAGTAATTTTTCCGGGAAAAATTTTCGCCAATTCTGGTAGTTGGTAGGTGATTTTGTAAGTTTTGTTTTTCTCTTTCTATGTAACTACTATTGTACCACATTACTGTTTTTTCTTAATGAACGAAATCCTAACAATTAACCAATTTCTTCAGTACTAAAAGAGTGGGCTACTACAGAAGTCTAAATTTTTCATTGACTCTTTAATTAAAGGATTGTCTGTACACTTACAATTAATAAAATGAAAATAAAGTAAATGATATGAAAACTATTCTCCACTTTAATTACCATAACATGATCTACAGCGCCATGTAATGAGGTCGCAACTTTTATTATAATTTTCAATCTAGTGTTTGCAGTGAGCTCCGTAATCCGGTTTTTTAATTTGAAAACGTTTATTTAACGCCGGATTAAGGCTCCAACTCGTTAGTACCGCAAGCCATTGTCAAAGTTACTTTGAAATCTGGTGAAACATTTGTTACGTATGTATTTTAATTTTTATTTCGAATTTTCATTTACATTTAGGTGCTATTCAGGGTTTATCCTTGGACGTTTGTTATCTGAGTTCTGTTGTCAACTCACGATGTCTACGATTTTGAAGTATTTTGCTTGAACTTTTGTAAGAAAACTATGAACTATGGAGTCTTAAATTTAATATTCTTACTGCAATTACAGAACTTAAATTATTATAAAACGTAGGTTTTTCGATTTGTTTTATAATAAAAAATGTATAAAAACAAATTAGTACCAAATAAATGGTTAAGAATTTGAGTCACACGATTGTGGTAGGTACAATTATTTTTTTTAATATACAAAAACATTAAAAAGGAAAACTCATATTTAAAAAGTGTAAATTGCAATTTTTTTTCTTGCCTTTCTGTATATTAAAATATTAACATTCCTTTGCAAAGTAAATTAAAAACCTTTATAATATAAATCTATATATATAAAAGAAAGTCGTGTTAGTTACACCACTTATAACTCAAGAACGGCTGAACCGATTTGGCTGTTAATTGGCAGGGAGGTAGTTTGGAGCCAGGAGAAGGACATAGGATATTTAGGATTTATAGGATATTAGGATAGGATTTTTATCCCGTTCGGCAGCATTCCCGTATGACTTGACTTGAAACGTCAGTTACTATAAAACGTGGTATAAAACAAAAGAATCAGACTTGGAATAACAAAACGCAAATGACAGCTATGTAATGACGTATGGATATGGATCTAATTAAAAAAAAAATCTACCTTTTTATTGCTAAAAATCTACTTAAGGCGGAACAAAGTTCGCCGGGTCAACTAGTATATCATATTTTAGTGATTTCTTTTTTAATAGTTGTTGCTTGCAGCTTTGGTGACATATTTTGGGTACTTTATTCCTCTCTGAATCTAGTAAAATAAATTCTTAGTGCATCTTTATACTGCAGAAAAACTATTGCTGCCAAAAATTTAAGTCTCCAGCTATAGGTCAAAAGATATCGCGATGACACACCATGTCATCATGGTAAATCTTTTACTGTATTTTAATAATTTAGTAATGGAACTAGAGTCTGAAAGTTCAATCAAAATTATATTGAGAATGATTTAATTTGATTTAATTATGTTATTACTCGGAGTAATTACCTCCGTACATAACACATTCTCAGACATCGCACAAAATACTTGTGTGCTATCCAACTATTGTTTGACCTTTTGCTACGAATTATCAGATAAACGAAATAAAAGCGAGTAAACAAATAGTTTCTTAACTCAATTATAGTCAAAACGTCTAGTACGTAAACTGAAAATTGACTTTTGTTTGTCATAATTTTGTCTAATTACTGAGTAAACGTTCAACTTGACAGAGTAATTAGTGGTAATGCAATCCACTCTTAATACTATCTAGGCGGTAAGCTTTTAGGTGATTGTTTTTTATTAGATACAGGTTGAAACTAATATGAGTGTGGCCCTAAATTTAATTCCAAAACAGTCTTATGAGAGATCTAAACGTAGTTACGTAGCTTTCGTGTTCACAAAGAATTTCTTAACAATGTCCATAAATCCGACGAACAATGCTTAAGTTAGGTATCTGAAACTTCATTACTTAAGATACTATTGTAAATAACTAAATAGACAAATTACACGTCTTGATTTTTACTAAGCGTCAGACATTTTCGTGTAATAGTTTTATCTTTAATGTTCCATTATCGATATTATATGATGTTTGAGATATTGATGGGAACAATTATTTTATTACATTAATCTAATAAATATTTTTTTATAAAAAATAAACCGACTTCAAAAGTGAACTAAAAAGTCATAAATAACACATCCTTCTACAAAATATTGAAGTCGGTGGCAAGCAGGTAAAATGTTTACGTCGGTGCTAAATATTTTTTATTATTGTACCACGGACACGTAGTGCATATTAAGAACATAATCGTAATCTGTTTCTTAACAACTGAAATGTTAACCTTACAAATTAATCAAATAATGATTTTTTTATTTTAAATTTGTTATAAATTGTAATATGTATTACTGTCGTTATTTTTTTTAATTTTTAGAAACAGTTTATTCGATATTACATTTCAATATAGGGGTTGTTTGTTTATTCGGTACGGGGATATTTTGGAAACGGCTCTTCCTCGGAAAACATAGTTGTGATAGCCACAACATTTTGCAACGAACTATCCAACCTTACTCTACGCTACGAAATAAATTAAAAAACACATCCGTAAAATTTTGTATAAGATTTACGTATAAATAATGCTGACATATGTCTTACAATTATACGTATTTATGAGTAAATTGTATGACTATGCGCGCATTATTTATAGGTATTCTCATGCGAATGACAGTTTTCTAGAATTAAAGATCTCTAGACTAAACCGCGGACAGACAGACTGGCGGATATAGTAAAGCTGTAAGGATTCTGTTTTGGCTGCGGAACTCTAAAAAGCCTAACTGAAAGATCACATTACAATATTGCTTTACACTTTCCGTGACTTAACATAAATTTCGCTTTACGATTGTCATTATACGATCAACATTTATTTAGGTTATATAGGTAGAAATGTAACTGGGAGAAAATATGGGAAAATGTAACAGTTAATTAAGGTACCGTATATTATTGAACATATTCTAAAAATGACTGAAATAAGCATAATTTTTAAGAAAGTGTCATGTAGTGTCTACGATCATATTCTTTTATCATAAAAATATTTTATTTTCTACAGAAATTCGTATCCAAAAATAATGTCTAATACCTATCCAACAAAGTATTATTATGTCAGTGGTTGTACACGTTAAATTTAGACGTTTGCAGAAAGCATTCATTGATACATTTCTAGGTTAACATGGTATTCGAGTAACACTAGTGAGATGCTTGATAGAGGCGTGAGGGACACAATATCTCACAACAGTTTCTATATTCCCATTGTTTGTGCAGAACCAGACAGACAATATACGACCTTAAGAAATAACTTAAAATGTTTTTAAATTTTCATTCGATTATTTACACGATCGACTTAAAATATTTTACATTTTAATGCCTTACTTACATATAACATACCTACTTATTTTTGTTAAAAAAAAAAATTACTCACGATGACAAACAGCTGTATTATCTATGGCTGTTTGTCATTATTCAGGTGTTTGTTTTTCTTAGTATCGGATGGTTTTGAACTTGAAGGTATGGCGTT
>DVXP01002595.1:0-12495 GCA_018235645.1 Junonia grisea | reverse complement strand
CAGTCTCCTTCTGGACCATGACGGTCTCACAGAAGTTGACTACGGCCTCCCACGCCGATTCCCTGCGTAGCATCGCCATAAACTTAACAAACTTTAACACTTCAGTACTTTTTAATCCGGTAACGGTTCGATTGCTATCAATGATGAACACTGGATCAACTTTATCGTTTTTATCCAATGACAGTCCATCAGCTTTACTCACAAAGTAGATGTCAGGCATTTTAATAGAAAAGTCCTCTGGATCGTCGTTAGGGAACACGATATAAACAATTACGGGCATCGCCTCTTCGCCTCTTCCAATTCTAAACTTTTTAGGCGCTTTTGCTACGATTATCTTATATTCTTTATATTCTTCTTCGATGACAGGTATACTAATAAAATACGGTCTAACCCACGATTGAGAATCATTGAATCCAATAGCACTCGAAGGAAATAGAATTTTCGCATATTGATTCGTGCAACCCGTTCGTAGATCTGCGCCTTGAGGGAAGATTGCTTGAGAAATTATTCCACTATTCGTTTTAGACTTCAGCTCTTGAGAGGTTTTAGTGAAAAGTGCACCGAACGTTCTAGGCTTTGCTTCTTCTTTCGCGTTAAACTTCACTATTAAACCGTTGTTGATAGGTGTTGCGATCGTAAATACGATTATAAAGAATATACAGATGAACTGAAAAAGAATTGTTTACGTTAAAATCTGTACATAATTGTACGATTGATTAATTGTTAAATAAAAAAGAGACATACGTCAACTACAAATGAAGACATATTTCCTCACTAAATATCAACTGGAAAGTAGCAGACCCAAGAAACTTTTCCGACTACTGTTTGTTTTGTGTTGAAAGACAAAGTATTAGCCAAGGATGTTTAAAAGTTCGAAGAGATAAACATGTTCGTGTCATTATGAATCGTATCTGTTTCCAAACGATAGTAAAAACTTACCGAACAGTTTGTATTTACTATTTACTTAATGACTCAATAGGCATAATAGAAATGAAAATAGTCAAGATTTTTCAGATATAATTTACTGACTTGAAATTAAACACTCAGAAGTTACGGCCTGAAAGATGAATAAACCTCACTAACATTTTACATGTTTTAGTTTAATTTATAACTAGAATAACGATAATAATTTTATAATGAGAACAATATACGATGCACTAAATAGCCTCGTTAATCAATTTATCTGCGTCAATTAAAGTTATCAGTTTGTATCAAACTTAGGTAAAATTTACTAGTTTTCTTAATTTATAGTTCTTGTTAATCCGTTTAGATCGGTTTCGTGAAGTTTAGACGGAAAACACACTTAACTATGTAGTTTCAACTGGGCTTATTTATTTCTTTTCTTACATTTCTCTTTCGTGCAGTTAATTCAAGTAAAACTTAAGACGGATTAAGTAAACAAAACGATATTGATACTACAGATTTAATATTTAAAACTTTGCAAAACAAATAGGGTGTACTTAATATACAAATCAATTATACAATTTGTTGCTGAAATGTAAATAATATTAAAAAAATATTACTTTATGAATCCTTCTTCATTTATATTATATAAATTATGCCTGTATAAAATTTCGTACTCCTTCATTCGCCGAAGTTTTGTGAAAATGTCAACGAAGTTTTCGATTCACGTATAGATTAAATTACTTTGATAGTAGTTAAAGCATGTTTCTAAAATCCGTCAAACTCTTTCCTCACACAACACGTTTTGATTTTTTTCTTTATTGTGTTAATAATTTACATCCAGTAAAATCTTTTTAAGATAGAATTTATATAGACTATGCCTTGCAACTTTTTGACGAAATTTAACAAAATTAGTCTCATATCTTAGATGCTACAATGAAACACACGTAAACAACAATATAATTATTTATTAATGACCTAACCTGCATACATACAGATTTACATAATACGCACAATTTGTACATGTAGGTTTTTTTTTGTAAATTATCTGTTAGAAGAATAAACCTTTCTTTCTACTTCTCCGGACTTGAAATAAAATATTATTATGATTTTATAGTGAGTAAATTTATGAGTGTCTGTACTAAATTTTTTGGTTTTTTCGTTAGTGCGACATTTGAGAAACAATGCTTTAAGCGAGACTTCCAAGCCACATAATTGCCACTTATTTATGAGTAACTCAAAGCGGCAGTTAATCCGACGAGTTGTTAGCAAGTTAAATTAAATACTAAACGATACCTTAAACACTTCTAAGGTTTACTGTTCAGGCTTTTTCACTGTATAAATTATTTATTCCAAATGTTACCTACTTTAAGTGACGACAAATATATTTATGCTAAGTCATTTTTAAGGTATATCTTTGGTAATGACTTAAAAATGATGATATCGTAAAATAATATAAAAATATTTTTAAATTCATATAGTATTACAATATCTCCAGTATTTAATGCATAATATCATCTACAGTATAAATTGTGCAATTTCACTACCGTCCTCTTAACTTTAATCGCTCCTCAGTAATAAACAGTGGACTATTGTTTGGAAAACTATAACATTTTAGCAACATTTAAGCAATGCTCAAAAATAATAATAATCCAACAAAATAGAATAATAATAGTTCTTGAAAGTAGAAAATACCTCTCAACAACCAGACGATAATTAAAAGTAACACTTACGTAGATTACTACAAAATTGGATTGATATTTTAATAAAATATTCGTCCGTATTCCCTCCCTATTGGGAATTATAATATTGAATTAAAATATCTTGGAGATCTTTTTATATAAAATTATTATTACTTCTTTCTAAATTAAACCTTCAATAATCTTCTAATATTATAGTACTCAGTTATAGGAATCCTAAGTAGTTCCAAGTGTTCAATAAATACGACATAGTTTTGTCATCTGAATGAAGTGTATAGATTCTATGGTGTGATCACAAGCACAGGCTAAGTTGAAGTAAAAACGGAAAATTTTGTTCCTTTAAAGAAAAATAACAAGGGCTTATTATAAATTGATGTATCTTTCTTCTCCCTATCTTATCCCCTAATGACATATTAAGAAAAAGACGAATGGTAACTATATTATGCAGCCCCTAAATAATTCTGCCTACCTGCCTAAAGATCGTGTGCAAAATGAGGTTTTTTTTCAGAGGGGAGGAAAATATTTCCAATATTTTTTGTTAGGAAATGAGATTTTTTTTAAGACCTTAAAATTTGAGAAAACTCGAAGTTATCCAGTTGGAATTAAAAATGTACCCAGGTCTACTCTTGAAGCTGGAAAAATGATTACCTAATAATAAATAAATAACTAAAGTTTTTACCGAGACCCTTTATCGAAATAATATGCTGAAATGAATAAAAAATCAGAGTTATTCGTATAAGTATAGTAAGCAAATAAACGAATTTCGTTAAGTGAAGTGGCTATTCAATTGTGCCAAAATGTGCCTTTTGTTACAACTTGTTAAAGGAGCCACTAAATTTTGATGTTACAAATGAACGTACGTGGGCATAAAAATTTTATTGCTGCCATCAATGTCATTTCGTTTTGGCAATCGTTTCGGGTATACATACACATGTGCGAATACCTTATCGATTTGAAGGTAGAAATAATAATATGGTTTGTATAATAGAATTTCATATGAATATTAGAGAATTTTATCCCAAATGTAAAAAAAAGTAATTTTAATTTATATAAACGTATAAAGTCACCCTATGTCCATATAATATTTTTTATGTATGTTCACCGATATTTTCGTCAACTATAGACGGATTTCAAAAAAATTTTTTTTTTTGTTGGATAGAGTTCGCTTTTGAGGTGGTCTCATTTTCACCAGTCCAGGGTCTGATGATGGGATCCTGGAAAAATCGAGGGAACTCCTCAAATTATAGGCACACCTATAGTGATATTGGTTTTTTTCAAAGTACCTTGGTCATTTGCTTACGAAAAGTAAGATTTGATGAAGTGAAACTGATGATGCAGACCACATATGATCATCAGAAGTTAATAAAAATTAACTATTGTACACAGGTTTTTATTTAAGATTGTCGCTAAGCAATAGATGTTAGTCAACATGCATATGATGAGGTCTAGCTGATGATGGAGTACCAGGAGAACTCCTCAACGATTAACAGCCCTGCATCGGGAAAAACGATACTTTTTAATTAGTCATGAGCAGCTGACAAAAGGCCACCGTAATTTAGGTAAAGGTTAATGTCAGTTGCAGTCTACACGTGCTGAACGAGAGTTGACTTATATTTAGAGTTGGCAGCCATGTAATGGAATTCTTTATGCTCCACGTAGACGTTTTGTTCGGGTTCGGTTCAGTTTTAGTTTGTTAAACCGAGAAATCACATTTTCAGTTATTTTCCGAACGGAAACGTTAAGGACGTGTGCGCCTTGTCAAACATTTTGTATGTAATTGGGGCGTTCCGAACTGAACCGAACGGAACCGAAACCAAACGTGTGCGTTGAGCCTTATGGATAATCTGCACAGACGTGTAAATTCTGTGGATTCTTATTAATTATCACTTGTAACGAAGACGTGTACAATAAATAACTTTATACAAAAAAATAAACCGACCTTAAAAGTAAACTAAAAATTCATAAGTAACCATTCCTTCTACAACATATTGAAGTCGGTGCCAATTATTAAAATTTACTTAGCAACGAAATAAACATTTTACCAGCTTGGCACCGGCTTCAATATTTTGTAGAAGGATGTGTTATTTATGACTTTTTTGTTTACTTTTGAAGTTGGTTTATTTTTTGTGAAAAAGTTATTTATGTTATTGTATACTTGTATATTCTATAATTATATTATAAGTGGAAAAGTGTGTTTGTTTATTTATTTGTTCTGATTTCCCACCCACTAAACTAATAGCTATGACATTTTGCAAATATAAAGTGAGAAAGAAGCCCAGATTAAGTAATAGGTAATTTTTTAATCCCAGAAAAATGAACTGTTCCCTAAGGAATGGCGTTTTCTCACTCCGAACAATACACAAAATCTACGTGAGCGTAGACGTACCGATATGTGAAAGTTTTCAAAGTTAAACTTTTAGTAGAACAATACCAACAATATTGATCGGCGAAGTTCAATAAAGTGAATCAATTAATTTAAATTGGAATTGTGTAGACTGATTAGTTTAGATTGTATAATTTCAGTTTAATTATGTTGATAAATACATCATTAGAGCATTATAAAATCGTACAGTTCTTTTTAGATATTTAGGGTTATTAGGAACCCTTCTATGTAGTTGACATATTATACAACCTAAAGTTGTTAAGTTGTCCACTTAACAACTGATTGAATTTTGTCTGATTAATTATATGTATAACATACATAGGTATCACTATGGTAGTTTCATTTGTTCCATTTATTATTATTTACCGTAACATAAAACGTAACACAGCCTGTACATATCCCACTGCTGGGCATAGGCCTCTTATCCTACTTGGGAGAAAGTATGAAGCTTAATCCACCACGCTGCTCCACTGCGGATTGGAGGATATACATGTGTCAGAATTTCTTCCGGCACATGCAGGTTTCCTCACGATGTTTTCCTTCACCGCCGAGCTCGAGATGAATTTAAACACAAATTTAGCACTTGAAAATCCAGCGGTGCTAGCCAGGGTTTGAACCCGTGACCTTTAGTTTAGATGCACGCGTTCGCACCACTAGGCCATCTCAGCTCATTTTATTTATCGTATTTAATGCAAATTATATTAAAAGTAGCTCTGTAAATCCTCCTCCATTCAAACTTCAAGTGTGCCAAATTACATAATTCTGCGTTCCTCGAATCCTCGTAAAAATGTATAAGATATTTTCGCTTCACGTAAAAGGTAATACATACATTGACAAAACTTTAAATGTACTAGATTACAGATATATATACGAGCACGTGAATACCGTCAGATTGTTTATTCGGACAACAAAAAAAATTATTGGAAGAGCACCGATGCGTAATTTGATGCGGGTCGGAGCTGCAAATAGGTGCGGGCAGTCCAATAATTGAAAGGACGAATACATATTGCATTTATAATTGACTTGACCATAAATGTCATACTATTCTTGGGTGATTTGCACTAAAAAACATCTTACATACCAGAATTATAACTACAAATCACTAAAACCAATGACAATAACAATTACACGTAAGTTTAGCCCATGATTAAATCAAGAAAATAGTGACATCAATTCCGTTCTCAAAATCCTGCCAATAGTAATTGTCAATATATTGTTTATACTTATTTGTCACATTTGTGCCACCTTGAAGTTGTTCCGAGTTCCGCCGCAGTCTCAATATTTGTTGACTTCACTGTCAGGTTGCTCGCGTTTTATTGTAAGAGTATATTATTATTAACTAAGGGAATAAAACAAGATTTTCTTATCGGATGAATGATGAAAATGTTTGGTTTCGCATATTGGTATAATTTTTTTCACTACACTACAATATACAATCCCAGGAAGGTTCATTAAAATTTGGATATACGAGAAGTAAGGTTTTTATCATAAGATAAATAAGATTTATAGTATAATAATAATAATATTTTTAACTTCTCTTGCAACACTGATGCCTTCTTCCGACGGGGCACCACTAATTTGGCTCTGGCCTCGCACAAGCTGATCTTCAGAGCGAAAGTCGTGCCAAAATGTATGCGATTCCGACACTTCGCTGCCAGCTTGTAAAGTATTTTTTTATAATTGCACTAAATTATATTAATATTTATATCTATTTTATGCTATTTTATCAACCGAGTCCTGTTAAGCAATCTAAAATAAAAAGAAAGTGTGTTGTTATTATTTTTGGTTTTAATATTATTATCTTCATTTTATTTATTTTTTATTTACGTATTAACAAGAAAAATATGTCCTAGGGCTTAATTATGCAAATCGTTTAATTATCCTTTTCACGTTCAAAGATTAGAACATTATAGTAATTAATTATTTACTTATATGTACATGGTAACATATTTATTTAATATACCTATAATTCAGTCGATTTCTAATTTACATTGTGGTCATGACTACGGTTACGGTTGTGGTAGAGTTCGATTTCTGCTCAAAAATATTTGAATGTGTCTGGTCAAGCCATAAAGGTTTATGTTCCGTGTTGTTTCGGACGGGCTTAACTATTCCAATAACTGTAAAGTTTGTTATTGTAGAAGTTCTTGCAGTGTAACACTTTTACAGGATGTTCCGAAATACTTTTAGATCAAACATCAAAATGTGTAATCAAGGCACGTAAAACTTGATTGAATTAATGAATTTTCCAATTAAGTAAAATGCCTTTTATCACAAAAACTAAGACTCCTTAACTACAATGATCCCTTGTTATATGGCCAGTTACGACCTTATTCTCTATGCCAAATCAAAACGTATTACTATGTTGAAACACGTTATTTTCTTAAAACCGAATTCTCTATGACATTGTGAAATTGAAATGTCACGTTACGTGGCGCGTTCCATGCTGTCAAATTAGTAATTAAGAAATTAATAAAAAATAAACTGGTTACTGTTTTTGAAAAATTGTTAATAGAAACGGATCGTGCCATCTCCAAAAAGACGAGAATATCATTAGCGATGCTATTCCTTACGTTTTCAAGACGTGTGCTTACAAAACACCGTTTTAAGAAAACGTAACGTGCCATGGTAAGATTGTTTGACAAGCACGATATGACGTCATCAGTTTTGGGCACGTACGTAACGTGACATAGAGAACGGACCCACCCTGTTAATCACTATACTTATTTTACGAGTATGAGCATATTTTTTTAACCTCGTCGCAAAAGAGTTATAAGTTTAATGTGTCTATCTGTTTGTGACATCACAGTTCCTAGAAAAATCAATCGAATTTATATCGTTTGAAATTTTCGTAGTTTTTATTTTAAAATTGAATATGCTTATTTCAGAACAATACTTTATTTGATGTTCGTCTATGCCGCCGGAAATATACTAGTAGCTGTAACAGCAATACCATACTTAGAAATGCCGAAACGGTAAGTAGCAATTATGAAATCGGTATTTAGTTAGGGAGGCAATTTTAGAAATTTTAATTTATTTACTTATCTGACAGAAGTTGGAAATTGAATTGAAGATTCAGTCTTATTGTACAAATGAAAAACTATAATACAAATGAATATAATGAAATTGTTAGGTATAACAATTTTCCGAGTAATAAAATGTGTTAGTTGTAAAATTTTAATTTTGTTTAAATTATTATTTTTGTTACTACATAATGTTATTAAATTAATAAGATATCGATAAAGATAAAAAATATCAAAATTTTTAATTGTCGTAGAAGAATAAAAGTCAGCACTAAAATGTCTCCACTTTTGTAATTACAAAGGAATCTATTGAAAAATTAGTGCTGCAAAATTTTTGGATGTTTGGATAAGATATATTATGATGATTTATTTATATATTGCTAATAATATTCAAAGGCTGTTCAAATTCTGTAAACCAAATTACAGAATATATCAAATTCATGTTGTATTAGCTATTAATTTTGGTAAATAGGTTCTCTTTGTGTTAATCATACAATGATTAACTACGAGTAGATAATTATGTTCATACTAATATCAGATAGTAATTTAAAATTGCAGTTTTTTTCCTTTTTTTGGTACATTTTGATGTTTTGTTTTGAAACGCCCAAATTAATATGCTTTTGGTGCCAAATTTACAAAGAAGCAGGGATTAGCAACAGTCTCACGCTTTAGAGCTCTCACTCTGTGTTCTAAAAATAAATTAAGTAAAATCAACTGTATTATAAAATTTACATATAAAACGAAAACCTACATACGTATACATACACAATACATAAATGTCGATAAACTGAGGTAGATATATTCGAACTTTTCTATGGACCTCGAGCAGGCTTAATTAAACACTGTGCTCCTGATATATGAATATTGCATACAGTTCGATTTACTGAAATGCGGTCAGTGATACGTAATTAGAATTCAATTTGTCTGAAAATGATTAATTTCAAACTTCAGTCGCAAATATAACTTTACCGGCGTAAGTTGAGCTCGCTTTAGGCTTAGTTAATTATTTACTATAGTTCTACTTATACTGGTACATTTTGATTGACGTGAATTCGAGACTATGATATAAGATATACCTGTTTTGAGGTCTGTTTTATTTAACATTTTTAAGTTCTATATAGAGATTTACTGAGATATTTCACTTTTTTTTCATTTTATTAATTTATACCATAGCTAAAAAAAAGTGAAATATAAATTATGTTTTTGTAAGATTGTCTAAAAAGTATTTTTTAATATAACCTAACTACTATACAACTTGTGCCAAATAATAATTGGTACAATTTTACAAGACTACAATTGAGATGTTTTTTAAAGTTTGCCAATACCAAGATTAAACAAATGCCTGCTGGTTGTCCGTTGATTCAGACTTTTTTCAAGTAATATAAATCTTCAAATAATTTGCTACTTACCTACGCGTGTAAGTCAAAACAATCTGTCTTTCAGATTATGCACAATCCTCGGCCTATTTCTGATAACATTAGGCACAGGTGGCATAAAGCCATGTGTCACCGCTTTCGGAGGTGACCAGTTCATTCTCCCCCAACAAGAGAAACAGCTTGCTCTATACTTTAGCATATTATACTTCAACATATGCACTGGTAGTCTGATCGCTAAGACTGTGTCTCCCATATTGAGGTCTGATGTCCATTGCTTTGGAGATAAGGACTGCTATTCCTTGGCGTTTGGTGCTCCGGGTTTCATCGTGCTTATTTCTATTGGTGAGTACGATTTTTTTTTTGTTCGATGACGCGTGTAATGATGTGATTTTTAAAGTTAGGCCAGGAGAAACTGTCATTTTTGTGGAAGATTTTGGAATATATTTTTTAGTTACGTATATGGTTGTGCAATTTATGCAGGCGATGGGATAGAGCTGATGACAAAAATGAGATTTTTATATGTATTTTTAGTGATGTGTTTTGAAAAATCTGTTGGTTTTCCTTATTAATTCTTAGAACATCAAATATTTATCAAATATAAACATTTATATTTACCATTTTAAGATAAACATTTATTTAGTTACTTAAAAATAATCTCTGTATTGCAAATAAAAATCACGATACCGCAACAAAGTTGGTATATAAATAAATTTGTTCCATACACTAATA
Organism: Junonia grisea; assembly: GCA_018235645.1. Taxonomy (NCBI): domain Eukaryota; kingdom Metazoa; phylum Arthropoda; class Insecta; order Lepidoptera; family Nymphalidae; genus Junonia; species Junonia grisea. Next base: position 2,381 of record DVXP01002595.1, on the reverse strand, counting down.
TTAATTATGCTACAAACGAGAGCGGTAAACAAACGAAATTGCGTAATTAGCTTGTTTGATTCAATGACTTTAATTGTTGACTCTACAATTGAATGAACTCCATTGATAAATAAATTTAGAACGGAAACGTATATAACGTATTTAATTTATCATGTTCATGTAAACAGTAAATAATCCATATGTGCACTTGCAATAATATATAAAGACGAAGAGTTTTCTTTCGTTTCAATGTGATAATCTTGGGAACTTGGCAGTTTGTTTTTTTGTTTTTTAATAATAGCGATTAGCGACCAAGTATTAAGCAGGAGCTTATCTTATGTTAAGTCATCATTACAGCCCTTCATGCTGGATCAGAAAAGTACAGATGTTATGAATGATTATAAAAATTAAGAGAGCTAAGTCTTTCAGGTTTCTAGATTTTTTAAAAATAAATACTAATGAAAGATTATGAGACTTAAAATATCCCACTATGATGTACATGAATATGGAAACAATCACGTGAATATATCGGTCGACTAAATAAAATTAAGACGAGTCGAACCGTGAGAAATGTCTAGTTAGTGAATATAATAAACTTTACTTCATGTTTATGTAAATAGTAAACAGCGGTTGATATTTATTATGAAAATAACCTAGAACTTATCTTGTTAAGGGCGTCTATTTTCGTGCTATTTCTGACAATAAATTTGTTTGTTGTATATTTACGTTTTAAAAGTTGACGTATTAAATAATGATGTTATATTCAGTATATATTAATAGAATTTATCTCGATTAAAAATAACTTATTGAGTTTATAGTTTTTTGAACTCGGTATCTTGATATATTTATTCACGGATTATTTTTGACTTCTAAAGATCATCTAAAGGCTTAGCTTAAGTGGTTATCTAAATATTATAATTATTTGTTTTGAGAAACTTTTCTAATATTATCAATATTAGTAGTGTCCCAAAACAAAATGTAATCAACCTTTGAAAAGTAATTGAACGATGGAAGTAAATTTAAAATTTTCGCTTAAACCAATGACTTCAATATTTCCAAAATTTAGGCGATATCATTAGTATGTACAAAGCTAGTTAAAATAAAAGATGAGAAATGTGAAAATATTTATTTTATAGTGATATTCGTCAGCGCCAAGAGGAAATATGTAATGAAACAGCCGGAAGGAAACCTGTTGTTTGATTTTATTAAATGCGTTTCTGTGAGTATTTGATTGGACAGGGCTGTTGTCGTTGTCAAAGCGTGAATGATTAACATTAAAATACATTTTTTTCTATTAATACATAATAATACATAAAATATAAAGTACATCTTATCATTTAAACAGTAATCATATGACGTTTTTTTCGTGTTTTTCGTGTATGAAATCTGTTTAATTATATCGACGGTTGAAAGGCTATTTGGTCTAAGCGCCATTTATTTGACATATATATTTGGATAGAGAACAATTTGCTGATACCAAATATGTATTAAAATATACATGTAAAAATGGCGTTTAGACCAAATACCCTTTCAACCGTCGTATGGTGTTGGCATTTTTGTGTTGTGTCCGTTTTACATTAGTATACGTATTAAAAGATTCAATTAATATAATTTTACTAATATAAATTATTACAAAAAATAAAACTAATAATTAATGTTAACTTTTCCACATAGCCGCTCGGACTACACCCCACACGTTGACAATGTGTGACAGTTTTTAGTGGACAGTTCTGTTTGTTCCGCGGTTGTTTTTTTTTGTTTCCACGCGTGCAACGCTCATTCTGTTTGTCTTGTTTTTCTGTGGTGACGTTTATTACTTTGTTATTTTAACTGTAATGCTGCGTTTAGACTATTACTTTAATTGGATATGGATATATACATATGAATATGTAAAACGAAAATTTTTAACATGTACATGGATATGATAACGATACATCCTTGTCACACGCGTTATATAGGTAGCTAAAATTGTATGAAAAACGCATTATAAAATTTGAGATTGTTATTTTAAAATTATAATATAGTTATTGTTCTGTTAGGCTTAAATATATATGAAGCGTTGAATACTGTTGTAAAAAACTGAAACTGAATACTGTCGGACAAATCAGATAAAGTTCTTTGCAGAAAAAGCAAAAAATATCTCGATGAATTGGAATTTAGTAAGGATTTTTAATTAAACTGTTTACGCTTTTTGTTTACTTGAACAAAGTAAAAGTATTCAGTGAGCTTTTATAAAATGTGGAAAAACGTGCCTTCCTAAACTTTATTGGTCTTTACATATTAAAATACTAAATATAAAGATAATTAATTAAATGTTTTATTAAAATATATAAAATATTTTTTTTGTATACTTTTTCTACGAAAACCATATATAATTGTTATTCTTGATCCAATTAATCAAA
>DVXP01002594.1:0-12499 GCA_018235645.1 Junonia grisea | reverse complement strand
TATACAAAAAAAAATGTACAAAGGGCGGACTTAACGCTATAACAGCATTTTCTGCCAGCCATTACAAATTTTCATTTTATATAAATATCATCATTGTATAAAAAATGTACTCGACTCGACTAACTTTTATTGTAAAATCTTGATTCTACTACATCAGTATTTATTTGAGAATAAAAACCTGCAACACTGGAAATGTCATTTTACTGACTCGAATTAAAAATCTTGGTATACACAAAATTATTTATCAATTTACCTATTGCTTTAATATTTTTTCCGTCGGAGGTATAGATTAATGATGATTTGAAATTAATTGCACGTTGGAAATATATCTAAATGTCGTACAGATATTTATCAACGTAAATTATACATGTACAATCAATAATTAATTATAAATTCATTATTCAATTCAATTTTATTAATTTTATTTAAAAAATTACTTCACCGATTGTAGATTATATAATTAGCCAAGTGCGTGTCGAGCCACGCGCATGAAGGGTTTTCGGTAGGTTCGCTCATAATCAACGGACATTCATTAATTAAATCTTTACAATTTATTTATATTTTAACAAATAACATGTTTATATCTTAATAATTTTGAGTAAAATTTGTGAGAAATTATATTTTTACTTTGATGAACTATATCTCGATAACTATAAAAGCCTACATGGTTGTGACAATTTTCCTTTTAAATTCATTATATGTATTACTATCGTGATTTTTTTCATATTTTTAGAAGCAGTAGTTTAGTGGGTAGGTAGAGGGGGGGGACACTTGACTCTAAGAAAATTTGACACTTTGAAGCTTTTTGGTCTCACTTTACATATAGGGGAGACGCCCTAAAAAAAATATTTTTCAGGATTTTATTGTACGACTTTCTCGGCAGTATTAATATGTATACTCATGCCGAATCCCAGCTTTCTAGTATTAAGGACCACGGAGCAAAGCCGCGGACAGACAGACAGACAGACAGACAGACGGACATGGCGAAACTATAAGGGTTCCGTTTTTTACTACGGAACCCTAAAAATGAAACGGAAAGATATATTATATATAAAACAAAATTATTCCTATACAATATAATTCGATTCAGAATTTCAGCTATAGAATTGCAAATGAATATGCATTGGATTAATTAGTTAAGATTCTGGAACATACCTATTGCACGTCACATTCACTCAAGGCGGGGTCCCAGGTAATACTTGTTTCTATTATGTCAAAAGACCCAGTCATTAGATTTTCCCTAACGTTCTGCATGTCGTATATGAGCTCTGTGTTCTATGCACTATTCCTGAGATATTAATATATACCTATCTATTTATAATTCTATTCATACTTGGAATTAATTAATAATAAGTTATACATATGAATATTTCAGACGTAATTTCGTATTTCGTACTGATTAAACAATACGGTATTGCTTTTTAATTACTGGAAAATAGTTACATCGTTTATAAGTTTATGTTTTCGATATTTTGACAGTACAATAGTAAACAACATAGACCGATTCACGAAACTTGAGTGATTTCACAATGCGCATTACGCTACGAGAAACAAAAAATTAGGTATCCACCATCGATACAATCAGAGTTGAGATTACTTCGACTTGTGTTCAGAGAAGTTTAGACATTTCAAGTTTGTTGAATTTACCAATAGAAAAGTTTTTCATTATATGGCTATGCTTGAATGAATAATTCGTGTAAACTTTTATTCACATTAAAATGTTTATAAAATAATTTAATTAAGAAGCTAAAAATCATCGTGTAAATTGAAAGACTTTGTTTTAGTTCTATTACTGAGAATGACGGCATTCCAACCTACATGTAAGTATCATCCCCTGACGGTTGAACACAAATAGTATTTGATTCATCTCACATTTGCATTTGATTAAAATAGAAACGATGAGATATCTAAATTGTTGATTATAATGCCAAATACGAATGTACTGTCACAGTTCTGACACCCACATGGTAATGAGTAATGACTGCATTTCAAAACGATATAAGTCGTCACATATACGCCCAATTTAACCTATACGAGGCGTAATGATAGTTAATTAAGGTTTAAAATTTTATGAAACAGTTTGGTTGGTTTTGCAAATAAAATTAAATGTATTAACATAAATGTTTTGGTTTATACTTTTAAATAAAATAGCACCACTAGAAAATGTACAAATAAAAAGTAAAAACTGTAACTGGACGAAACCAGGAGTTTTAGAATAAAATTTCAGTTTTCGACGAGGAATAAAGTGATGGATTAAGCTTTGCATCGTTCCCGTCAAGGGTATTATAGGCGTTTGATGCAGTTTGCTTTGTGCATATATTTATCGGCACCAGCAGACTATTACGAAGTAATTATTTAGTAAAATATGAATTTATGTAAAGACTGTTGTCAAATGATAAAATGTAATTATAATATTATTTAGGACGCTGCAAATTAAAATACGTGCAGGAAAAGCTGATGCACTATAATTTTATTAATAATGCACCAATAATGAAGTTATAAACGTACAAAATGATAACCTAATTTAAAAGTAGTTAGCCGATGTTCGTATCTAAATTTCAACAAGTATAATATAATATTATGTAGATTTTGATTTGTAACTTTGTTCTAAGTAGAGTTTAAAATTATTTAAGCCACAGACAAGGAAAAACACCTCCCGCACATTAAAATATAAAAATGAAAGTATGGTTTTAATATTTTCTTTGAAGACTTTAACCTATTCTAGTGTAAGAGCGAATTTTTTACAATATTTAAAATCCACCTAGACAGCATACTTACTGCGTTGGAAAATTCATATTACATTTTAAAATTTATAAGACTTTGGACGTCGTCTACCGATTTACACATATGGTATAAACCGGTAATCTTTTAAAAGCTTCATTTGACCATTAACCGAACTCGTATTATAGTAATAGTGTTCGTATATAGTTAATGGGATTTCCTATCAGCTAATAGTAAGTTCGATTTGACTTCAAAATAACGAGCTCTCACATGTCCTCTTGTCTAAAATTTTGTCATTTGTGCAAGATTTTAGCATATGAATTTAATACTTCCTCGTCAAGTAAAAAAACAAACCAGGTCAGAATACCGGCAGAATAAACTCCTCTATCGAAACCGGACAGAATAATCTCCTGAGACCATTATGCACACTTGGAATTTACGAACAATCATACCATATTCTATATAGGTACAACTTTTAAGTTATTAATTTACATTTTATGGCTTGCTAATATCATCACGATTAGTCTCCATATTATCTCTTATAACAGAACAAAATATTTTGAAATGAGAAACTATAACTATACTTAACCATATAAGTGCATATGTAAGTGTAAACAACCTACATTCTATTTCTATCGTACCTTTAACTTTATTCAGATCCGTAACATAATATGTAAAAGCGAAACTTCCTACGTTCCAACGACATATTTTATACAAATTTTTGTCACTAAGGTGGAAGTTTAGCGATGAAATTATTCTCGATGGAAGTGTATGGAATACCTGAGAGCACATTCCTTTCATCCGTCTGTAAGTTAGAATGCAATAGATAAAATACTGGACGTTGCGAGTTGAACGAGTTAAAGGACGTGTAGCGCAAAGGATTACAATACACAAAGCGTTTTACAACTGCCCTGTTAAAGTTCATAACTAAAATTTTATACTTCATACTATAGAATAATGAAAAATATTAAAATCTAGGACCTACTTTTTCTGTAGGACACATTCCTTGAAATGTATGAGAAATGTTTGTTATTTGCAATTTAATTTTACTGATATTATAAATTGTAACTACCTGTGCAAAATGGACAAATGCTTTAGAAACTGCAGGATAAAGTCAGGTGGTATATTTTATTAATGTAAAAGATCTTACATCGTCAGTCAAGTCATCGTCTTCGAAGGCAGATGTGAGAGGTCTTCCTCTGGTAGCACGAGCGCCTCTTGAATCAAATAATTCGTCATTTGGAGCTTCAATGTCATCGAGGGCACTGCGAATGCGGGTCTCCACGTCTGATCTAATCTTGTCTTTATCGGGTTCCCTGGCAAGTGGTACCTTGCCATCGAGCCGGTCTAAAACCGGACGATAGTAGCTCTCTCCTTTGTTGTAGTTGCAGTCATAGACGCGAGTGCGTCTTCCTCTTCCTACGCGGCTCATCTCGTATATTCTGTGGAATACAAAGTATGCACGATTAAAAGTAGCCAAGGTTTTAGTTTTACAAACGTATGTAGATATATTCTTTTAAGTATTTTCTGTTTGTAGGTCAGCGAATTTAGTATGTACAGTGCTTTTGGAAATGGCCCTGATTAAAAAATGTAATAAAAATTATTCCTTTGGTATCTATTTAATCTTACATACAATAAGACAATAAGAAAAAAAACAAGTGGAAAAAGAGTAACATGTTTAACTAATTATGCGAGAGGCTTTGGCTGCAAAAATATACTACGTCCTAAATTGATGTTCTAACCTTACCAAATATTATTGAAATATTGGTTTAGTGGCGCAGGCATGTGGAGGTACGACACAGACAAACAAAGTGAGACTGACTTTCCAATTATAATATTAGTATGCATTGCACTGTTTATAGTAGCAGATTTGAGAAAAGATAAGAATATTTAATCATTCAAATAGTTCGTTCAATCTCTTAACACCTAGAATATAATTATTACTTTAATGTAACAATATGTTGGATTATTTTATGTAGCTGTTAATTAACATAACGTGCCGAATGGATATCAAGACTCACGATTCAAATTTGGTTTTGCATCAAAGGCCCTCAGATTAATAACGTAAGTGCGTCTGTGAGGGTGTTTCATTCAAATGAGACTGCTCATTTTATATCACGGCTTTTGACTTTCGCGCTAATATTAGTTTTGTTATTGAAAGCTTTATGTTCGAAAGCGTGCATAGTCAAGACTTACTCGTATTAACATCTAACTTTTGTAATTAACAAGTAATTTAACTTCTTTTAAAATAAAATTTTATTATAGTATATTCCTTATGATATTATTATATGTTCGAATCAATAGATGTCTTATTTCTTTTATTGAACCTTTTTTCTTATTTTTTATATTTTTAGTTGAATACTACATTAAATTATGTTTAAAATATAAAAGATAGATGTCCCTCTGTAGCAGATAGTTAATCGGACCACCGACGGCTAAAGCTTCAGACTGAGGAATTTCCTCACAATGCGTGTCGTCTCAAGCAACACTGCCTTCAGTGCCCTTGATCCAACAGAAACAATAGCGAGACTTTCTCAAGGTGTTGGTCGAAACGCTTCGCTATTAAGCCTCGACCGAAACAACAACAGAAACATTAATAATTGAGTCTACATAGAATAAATAATAAATGTTTTTGTATTAAAATTTTAACTAATCACATAAAATTTTATAATATTTCATCTTTTTTACTACAATTAGGTATACTGTAGCACAGCATTATCAATATGTAATTGAAAAAATCTTTACGATAAAACAGAAGCTATTCGTTTCGGAAGGTACCGTCGTTTTTCTATCTATCTTTTATTATTTTATTCCTGTTAGATGCAGCCTGCTTCTGTTTTGATTGCTTGGCATTTCAATTCCGCTTAGATTAAATTTCGGATAGGATAGGGGTTTCATTTCCATTAACCAGCCTCACTGTAGTTGTATTCCATATTTTTTCTATTTATTTTAAAATATACCGATGTTTTAATTACATTTTGGAATAGTTGAATTTAGTTATCACGGGAATATTAAAGAATGCTATAAGTTTTAGCAAGAATACAGAAGTTCTCGTATTATTTAATGCATCTTTTATCCCCATACCTATTGTATGGTTTCTTATTTCATTTTTATTTATTACTATACATAGTCCAGTCATGTGGTGCTCAAAACTGCGGTTACTTGGAATGTTTCCCGGAAGTTTTGAAAATTGGTGATTTCCTCTTTTCGAATTTTTACTTTGTCATCTCGTTTTTTTTGCTGCCTGTGCCGTCACATTGTCGTGCCAAATTGTTATTGTACAATAACTCTTTTGTTACTTAAAAAATATGCACTAAATAAGAGAATATTGCCTTTATATTTTTTTGTGAAATAAATAGGTTTAGATTACAAGTCGCAAAGTCGATTCAACACTTATTTTTATCCTTATTACCAAATTAATATTAATGGAGTTGGTGATATGTTGTTTTTTTATTGTGATATCCTTAATAAAAAATAAATAAAAGTAAAACGCCCACTCCACAGGTGGAATTCATCGATATTTCGTGTTTTACCTAATTAACTTTTCTCGTGTATAAAAAAGTAAAATGAAATAAACGATAAAATTGTGAAAAATTATATGTACTGTTGCAAAGACCAACTAGTTTTATGATACGAATTCTTCTTTTGTTTAATTTATTTCATAACTATTTAACGAAAAAATGATTAGAAAGAAAATATTGGCTAAAATCTGATTTTGTAAAAAATGATCTTGAAAATTCAAAAAAGATCCAAGAAAGATACGAGGTGGCAACGTTAAAATTTGGAAGGAGCGTGTCAAAATAAATTGTATCGCCAAATTTTTAAAACTTCCGGAAAACTTTCCTGGCAAAACCATTGCAAAAGAGTGCATGTTGATTATTTATTATTTATAATTTATCAAATAACTCTTACTACATTATTTATGTCAATCGTTGTTTGCTATTACAAACATTACCAAAGCCTAAGGGCATAAAATATAATTTTCGACGTTCTATGCCTCTATAGTAAATAAATTGAAAATCTATAATGTCACCCCGGCAACTACAAAGCTGCTCCGGATATTGACTTCCGCCTGACTAATACGTGGTGTTCACTAAACAATTAAAATTCGACCTATTTGTTAGTATTTGTTGTTACTCATTTGCTGTCGTCAAGTTTTAACTTCCCATTTTTAATCAGTGATTTCTTTTTCGTAAGCATATCGTTATATTTTTAACTGACTTCTAAAAGGAGGAGGTTATCGATTCGATTAATATTGTCAGAAATGCGTAGTTTTTGGATGTGTCATAGTCCATACTAGTTTTTGAAAACGTGTACAGTTTGACTGTTTGAGTGTTTGTATGTTTCCGCAGGTTTAATTAAACTAGTAAAGTTTATGGCCTAATAAACTTACTACATTAACAAAAATATGCATAAAACAATGTATAGAAACTGAGTAGTGCAGAAATATGTTTCCCAGGCTACTAATATCCGGGAGTTTTGTTGTGTTTTAAACAGCCAAGTCAGAAATTACCTTAAGCAGAATCTGAGAAAATTAACCAATTTGGTGTCACTGGATCTCAGTACTTTTTATGGTAGAAGAATTACGTTGCGTTACGTCATGAAACTTTTTTAGTCACAACTAGAGACCGGATTTTATGCAACACAAAGAGCACATTATATGCATAACACTCGAAATAAGTATAAAACGTGACGGAATATGCAATACGCGGTAAAAATATTATGTATAGAAAATTGTAAATCCTCTTTAGTAGCGACCAAAAAAAAATTTCATCAAGGTATTTCCGATGCCCAATCGATAAGGATAAGTGACGACCTAAAAAAAGTCCTAAAAGATATTCAAAGACGCGAGGCAAATATGTTAACAATATGCATTTTCTACCTAACCATTACCTTTCATTTTCTAAGTTAAATATGCAATAGCAGAAAAATGGCTGAAATATGCAAATGCATACGTCAAAATGCAATTGGATATAAGCCGGTATTAGTCATAATTGACAAATGAAAATATTTTACAAAGATCAATGTGGTAGTGTCATTGTGACAAGATTTATTAATTTATAATTTTACGTATTTATTGCTATTTACTACAATACGTTACGAAATTAATATTAAAAATAATTAATTATGTGAATGCTCCTCCTTATTTATAAACTAGAACTATGCCAAATTCCATACTCCTTGGTTCGCTGAATTTTCGCAAAATGTGTATAAAGTTCTCGCTTCACGTAATACCTAAACTTTATAGATAGAATCTAGGTAGATTATGTTACGACTTTATTTCAACATAAAATAGCTTACATACATTCTTTGTTACCTATAACATTATTATACATGTTTCGATACAAAAACATTGCGTATTTGTGTATCATTGGGCGTGAACGACTTTTATTCAACATTTATAACTGCTTTTAATTAATAACCTTTCGTATGATATACGAAATGAAAATAAACAAATTTTAAAATATAATGTTTAGATTAACAAAGTAATAACTCATACTTGATTGAGAAGACGCATAAAATATAACGGTTACGTGTCCTACATAAGACAAATACGTTTACGACTATCGTAAAAGCACTGTTGGCAACAATACGAGATCGTCATTGGAAACTATGAAAAAGAAGTTTCGGAGTCACGTAATATCCTGTTTCAATCGTTAATGTTAACTCGTTCATCACAAGCTAATAATAACGTTATAAACACAAGCGAGAAACTATCATGTTTATATATACCGTAAAACAAAAAAACACCAGAAACACATTTGACGTATTGAAGAAGTAAAACTACGCAGGATAAATAAATAAAATCTTGGCATCAAGCGACGAGGTAGAAATGAATGAGAATTTTTTATTTTGAATGGAAATTTTATGATAAAAATGTCGGTAATTTGAATTCCTCTAGAAATTTATAGAGACTTACAGTTTCAGGATTTATAAGCTGTTTTTCAGATAAACATCGATCAACAACAGCTCGAGCACCGACGTGAACGACGAAGAGTGGAACAAATTCCAAAATAGATATTGCAAACATTCGATATGGGGATATTTTTAGTAGCGAAACCCGGTTTTTGTTCGGACAAGAGTATTGTAATATGCACTCTGTGAATGATACGCGGTAAGACTGAAATAAACGGCCGCTGGTATTTGTAAGCACATAACGAACGTAAACGTCTGATATTACGAATATCATGAAAACAGTTATTCATAGTTAACGGTAAACATAACAAACACTTAATACAATAACGGTTGCATGTCGCACTGCAGTGAAAGGGTGCGGAAAGTGTAATTCGCAAACACAGCGTTAACAAATTTAAGGTAATTATGTCAAATATATGCACTGACCTGGTGCGTGTAAAGGCGCTGAGAAGGCAGATGGGACTGGACGGTCTTGAGGCGACTGTGCCGGCGCGTGAGCAGCGTGGGCGAGACTATGTTTAACCGTGAGCCATACAGAAATATACTGACTTTTGTTTCGACTGATTTCCTTCTCTGAAAAGAAATAGCTGTTATTGACAGGTGATACGTCTGAATACGACAAATGTTCTGTTTTGAATTAATTCAAGGATCGCGAGGTTATGTTGCTTATTGACTTACCTTTTTATTATGAAGTATTCTTAGGTTTTTTTTTAAAATAAATTGCCTATTGAGTGTGTACAAAACAAAAAAAAACATAACATAATAAATTATATCGAAATTAGAAAATATATGCCACTAGTTAATAAGTCATTGAAATATTTTATAATTATTACAATTCAGTAACACTCAGTCGGTTAATTTACTCAGAAACCTTACCCAAGAGCCTGCTCAACGAAACCTGATGATTACGATCGAGAAATTATTGTTTTATTGTTTAAAAAAGCTGTAGACTTTACTTTTCAATGCATTGTACCTTTTGTAAACTTTTTGACGACTTAAATCAATCTGCTTTTGATTATATGACAAAAATAATTGACAAATAATAACAAGATATTAAGCATATATAGAGTTATTAGGCCATAAAAAGTGACGTGGAAAGGTTTGCAGCGCCTTGATTTGATAAACATTTTAAATACGGGCTTTAACATGGTTACTATAAATATAAAATTTAGATAAAATAAAAATGTTTGTTATGTATTTCGACTTTTGTAAACAATTTTCTTTAGGGTTCAGTATTTCATAGAAAAAAACCTAGTCCTTATATTTACTTTGTTGGCCGTTTATCTACTTATTTTACCCAATATTTTGGAAACTCTTGGAGATACGCATTAAAATAAAATCTGCATACTGAAATTAAATGTCTCTCGACTCTGTGAAGACAATATTAATGTGACAAGTGACGACGTAAAATAATTTATCTTAAGGAAATAAAAATTTATGATTTTCGTTAACAGTCGAATAAATGGAAAAATCTAAAACCAGTGAGTTTGTAATTGAATCACAAAATTTTGAATATAAAAATATAAGCGCGAAACAAATTGACATTCAACTATTGAAATACGAGTAGGTATAATCGAACCACGAAACTTGATTGATCTGAACTACACGCATTATGCTGCGCAATACAAAAAATAAACAAATAAAAATAGGTATGAACTAATCAGAGTCGGGTCGTGTTCGTATATTTCAAGTCGGTTGAATATATACCAATAAATAGTATTGCTAATTGCCGATTACATTTTGACAGCGTTAAGATTTCAGTTTCAGTTTCACAAATTTAGTTCTCTTTGTGCCAATGGAACTAAATTTGTATGACAGCTAGCCTATAATCACGTAATAGTCGTACTCCTACGTGATGTTATTTCATATAACTTAACGTAAGTAAGTAAAAGTAGTAAAGTAACAGCCTGTACATATCTTACTACTAGGCCTCTTCTCCTATTAGGTATTAGGGAGAAGGTTGTGGAGCTTATTCATATTACTTATAGGAAGCAGCTTAGTAACAAAGCTATGCTTTTTAATTAAACTATGTACTTGCAGATTTAAGAAGAACACATCGAAATCTAATAATATACCATTTTCAAAATTCCATTTTCACAGATCTTCCGTCATGCTTTTCATAACTGGTGGTAGAAACGTTAATAAAAGTGTAGTATCCGTAAATAACAAAAATGTAAAATGAAAGACCAATTTACATAACTTTTCTACAGCAAACAAAGTTGGAGAATTAAAAGATGAAATGTCAATACCAACTGCCAAGGCTGTATGTTATAGTTCGAGCTTGTGTACATGCAGTCTGTAGCGAAAAAAAAAATAAGAAAAAAGTTTGACTTGGCTCTATTACGACTAGAGTATAGAGAAATAGATTGCGACTTGTGTATGGCTCTAGTCGCAATCCGTGGTATCAAAAGTGTTCCCTCTAAAATACCTTCTTTAGGTTTTCAATTGTACACTTGTTCCTTACCATAATTGTGACGTGCCAACTACGCTTGTCGCGCTGTATATGTTTCATATGTATGAAACTGTAAATACAACATAGACTCTTTCTGATTAAACTATGAGCGAATTTGATTAATTCCAGCCTCTTGAACAAAGTGAAATCTGAGCAGGTTTAAGTACCATACTATAATACACCACTTGCATACATACTAGGTGTCATGACACATTAAAAACTGTAGCGAAGATTCGCTAGTTCAGGCAGCGTAGGACCGCTCGTTGTCCTTCTGACATCGCTGGAGATCCATGGAAGACTAAATATAAATGAACAACCACATTTGATGATTAATAGACCTTAAGTTAAATTAATTATTTCTCGATTTTTAGACTCATTGCACTTGTACTGAATATCATAGTATTTTAATGTTCATAGAACACAGTGTACATTTAGGAAATTTGGAGTTTGCTTTACCCTTTGCTTAATATTTTTACCTACCTATTCGTTATTTTCCAACATGCTTTAGTCAAACGCCAAAAGAAAATCGACAGTTTTCTGTAGGCTTTATGGGTTTGACAACACAATTTGCTTTCCCTTTTACTTTAAAAATAAATAACATGAAATTTGTTTAATATTACTGAATTACTGATATTGAATTTTACTATGAATATGAATGAATATTGAATATGAATATTACTGATTGCTTATCTATACATACTAGATGCCTGTTATATTAAATATTAAATATTAAAGTACAATAGGTGTGCAGTAAAACATTTGGTTAAATAACTTTATATCCAAGTAGTACATTTATTTAACCTTAAAGCGCACATTTTTGATATAGTTAGATGAACCACTTTCTCAACAAATGAAAACTTTGGGTATCTGAAAACACCATTATAGCGATGTGTCATTAAAATCATTATAAGTAAATAAAAAGTAAAAACTAGTCTACTTATTGTAAAATTAAAATCTCTTAGCGGTAATAAATATATGTACATATACAATTTTACTATGTGGAATTATTAAAGTTCTCATATGATGACTGGTAACTGCTGAGCATACACCATACGTGGCGAGACTGGTACTTGATTATTCCAGTGTACCTTTCCAACCATGAAACGGAACGATTAAAGTCCAAAAATATCGTAATAATAACACAGTCTTGCAAAATTTAGCATTGTCCTCATATACCTAGCTTTAATTAGTGATTTTGGGATATTTGTCGGGGACTAAGAATATGTAATAGGATTTTCCTATCCTATGTTGAAAAAATTACAACTTTGCAAAGTACACACACACACATACATACATACGGGTCGAAAAGGTGCAGTCTCCTTTTTAAACGTGCTAAGTTACTTAATTTGCTTCATGCAATACATTTCCACAGCTTTAATTTAGGACGTACAATCACAGACTAGATAAAGT
>DVXP01002593.1:0-12501 GCA_018235645.1 Junonia grisea | reverse complement strand
GATTCTAGGTCAGTGGGACCTATAAATTCTCCCCCCATAAATCCTGATTCCCTTGAGCGAGCGAAACATACCCTTTACAGATAAAGCAGCATCTTTTTTCCTTCTCTTAGAAGTTTGATTTTTTGCAGTTTCCGGGGATTGTAGACGTTTTAATTTCAACTCAATATATTTACTAATGATTAGGATGATGATATTAGTATGCAGGTTTTTTTCTTGTGTAATTTATACATTTTTATGACGAAGCGACGTTAACAGGTCATTTATGTGTAGTAAAAAATGAAATGTAAGCCATGAGTACCTCATCTGTACAATGTTGTTAATGGTTTGTGATCGAAATTTGACTACCAGGCTACCACTAGTGTCAATTAAGACCTAGTGTTATATAGGACTATGCCAATAACAATCGATATTGTTACTTAAAAACAAGTTAATTAAGGAAAATATGAAATAAATCTCACTGCAAAAATTGCCAAAACAACAACGCGATTTTTGTTTGTTATATTGGTTTAAAATTTTTCGTAATATTTTTTTTTCTTAACAATCTTTAACTTTACACTGTCCAAAAACACTTTTATTCCTTATTATTTAATTTCTAGACAATCTAAATAAATAATATAACTCAAAGGTGACTGACTGACGTAGTGATCTATCAACGCACAGCCCAAACCACTGGACGGATCGGGCTGAAATTTAGCATGCAGGTAGATAATATGACGCAGACATCCGCTAAGGAAGGATTTTAATTAATTCTATCCCTAAGTAGATAAAAAAGTTTGTATGAAACTTTGTCAATATTTCGCGCGAATGAAGTAGTGGGCATCAACTAGTATAGAAATAATAAGCAATGTTAAGCTTAATAATTACCCTAACATTAGACCACGATTCTGATAAGATCTAAGAGTCATATCGAAACGCAAACGAATTTATAATATTTGACAAAATAAGCAAACAACGCGTAACGAGCTCGTTCGCGTTTTAATTTATCATGCACATTGAGACCCCAGGTGCACTATTATGCCAATAACGCATCTATTATAGATACATTTACATAACACGGACGTGCACTACATATAAATATACAAACTATCGGAATCTGACGTTAACTTGTTACCTGTAATGTAATAACGATTAAACGGTAATCGAGTTAACAAACGATTCCGAGACATCGGTTTCACTTAAAATACCTAATTAGGTTTTCACAGTATACAGTATTCAATCGGTAAAGGTGTCAAGCGGAAATCAATCACGACGATGCCATTTTTACGATTTTATTATTAATTTTCCAAATAATTACTGATGCGCAAACGAAAATTAAATGAGATTTGAGGTTAAACATTAAAAAGAACAAAAATACATTTTCGAAAGTTTTCGATAAAAAAAAAATATCAGTATTTTTTCAAATACTACTAGCTACTTGCTAGTCAATTTATGCAAAATTAATCAGAGAATAACGAACAAATATTACGATACTAAAAACTACCAAAAATCGTACTAAAAACTCGATCGGCTCTGTGTTCGCAAATATTCGGTATAGTCAAATGAGCTCTCCTTTTTCACACGTTTTTAAATAGCTCTATTTGTTATATTTTGACTACACAAAAATAACTATAATTCATCCAAAGTAATTACATATAAAAATGAATGAAAGAAATAGGCGAATACTTTAGACCCATATGGTTTACAATATTATGTCATTAAAGTCGTATGTGTTATTTAAGTAAACGGTAAAACCGAACCATCAATCAGCTCTATTACAGACTGATAGCTGCTCACTTATTAGCATTTCTTATGAGAACTCCGCTTCATTTCACTTCGCTATTTCTTGAAATCTATACAAGACATTTTTTATATAAAATAGGTATGATTTTAATTTATATATGATTAACTTTCATATATTTAGATATATCTTTAGGTCTTTAGAATACAAACAGTAAAAGTTATTGGAAGGGTTTCTAGAGAAATCAGAACGTACATGGAAAAGATTATAAATATTAAAAGAAGGTCAAGTATAGGTAAACGCAAAAGTTCAGAAATATCTGAAAAATGCATAGCACGATATGGGAAGGAGACACTAATTTCCTTTGTGAGAAATTATCGCCGATAACTTTGTTACTTGCTTTAAATAATGAAAATTCCTATTGACGTCATTCAAAATCGATATTTCACTAGTGATGTACTGTGTGAAATATGAATGGCAATAAATTGCCAGGTTGCCAGTAAGTTGTAAAGAATTCGTTGCTCATTTTCATTTCATGATAAATTGTAAAAAAATTCGACAAAAAAATGCTTTAAATTTTTTGCTCGTCGCAATAAAAATAATTCACTACGTTGCGAACGAGATACGAGAATGTTAAATAATATTTTTAAAGTTTTACTAGTGATATCACAATCTGACGATTTAAGAGTAAGTTAATGGGCACATTCAGTGATAATGTGAATTACATCATCTGTACAGTTTTTAGTTTAGCTAAATCAGTAATTAATAATTGTTGACTGGAGGATTGTACTCATAGAATAATAAAAATTGTAAACAATGAAAAACAAAGGCATAAAAAAATTTGAGCCCATGTACGTATATTTTAAATAAAATAAAAAAAAATACCAGAAATAAGTAATAGATGTTTAAATTAGATTATTTTATATGCGCGAAATGGGAAAGGCAAAAGAACTCCATCCCTAACGTTGTGTAAGACAGGATTGTTACGGCCGATGGCTGTCTGTGCCTTTTGGTTTATTATACAAATAAACTGTACCTCGGCATAGCATAGATTAGTACTATCTGAAGGATAGACAAACTATTGAACAACTTTAAGCGAAATTGTGAAGCAATGAGAACTCCCGCTTTCATAGTATGAATCTCTTAACAAAAGGCAGCATTTTAGGCAAACAAAATTATTCAGAGTGCACTCTTTCTTCTGTTTGAATGAATGAATCAAAGACTGAGTGTTGAAAATCATTTTACTTTAGGTGAAATGATCTGTCTTAAGCTAAAGGCACCTATGTCCGCGGTATTTTGAAAAATGGCATTTAATTCCAAGGCACTCGAAAAAGAACGGCTCAATTTATGTAAAAACTCTCGACTTTATTGTTTTCTATAAAGGCTTAATTTATTTATTAACTTTTAGAATATAAAAGTTATGAATTTATAAATTAAGCCGTTTTTCCGAGTACGTCAGAATTAGAAATAAAGTACCTTATTTATCGTATTTTAAGATATTAAAGGTAAAACATCAAAAAAATTACTAGCACTAGCTACTTACGATACTTTACAATGTAACACCTATCACCTACCGTCATGAATTAATACTCTATAACCTATTTTCATACTTACGAAATATCCATTAAGATAATCATAACAATCGGTCTAGTTACCGAAGTGCTATCACAAACACTGTGACAAGAGATTCTCGTGTAAATAGTCTAAATTGATAAGACTAATAATCTCTGATCATAATAGCAATAGCAGTAATCAACGGCAATGCCATGGACGGCGGCGGAACAATGCCAAAGTGCAAGATCAACCCCACGGCCTTGGGGTGCAATTACACCAGGCCACCGATGCTCGGAATATACCTTCTAGAATATTCGATCAGGGGGTGGTTTCTACTGCAAGGGCCAATGCCATTACCATAGGAGGAAGCGATTTACATTTTTTTTCTACATAAGAAAAAACACGTATAAAATCATATTTTTATCTAGCTTTCGCTAGATATCACACTCACAAACAAGCCATTCTTCAGGGTAATAAATTCTCATTAGAGAACAAAGTCGTTGCAAGGTGAGGCTGCAAGGATAAAGTCCCTTCTTGATATTCCCTTGCAACCTTGAAAATTTTCCTCGCTTCATAAAACGTTGTTTATTAGAATCTAAAGTGATATGATGTCGCAACTTGTATAACGCTACAACTGCCAATTAAAAGCGAGACGAACGGGGTAAGTGTTAAATTAGGTAAAAAAGATAGTTGTTTGCGTAAAGTTTACACGAAAAAAGTAGGTAACTAGTTCAGAATTCCTGCAGATAGTAAAAAATTGGGTTACGTTTCGAAGGTTTAATCGTAAGAAATAAAAAAGAACAACCATATATGTTTTTAATTTATTCTCTGCATTCAGTTACCTGGCATCGAGTACACTCGATACTCAGTCTAAAACCTTGAGAATGAATAACAAATTTTAAGTCAAAGAAAATAATGCATAACATGTTTAACAATTGACAGCTTTAAATAGCCCCTATGTGACTTAAAGGTTTATGTCAGTGAGGAAATTGAAACTACGCCGTCAGTGCATTCTCTATCGCCACCCGTATCAGTTCGCCAGGCCTCGTTCCGTGGCTGGTCGAATTACCGTCGGTGCATCCGCCTAATAACTGCCATTGAAATTATGCCTCGTCAAATATTATTTTGACTTTTCTTTTCCATCGAACTCCATATAAAAAAGGCACATATGCTTTCATTTTTAATAGCTATTTCACCAATTATTATCTTTTATTTACTTTTAGAATCTATTTTTTTAATTCTAATACTTTGGGGTGCTCATCGATAAGTTGAAGGTTGTTATCGTTAACGTTTTATCAGATCAAGTATTTGGCTCACGGGCTGCATTTGCGAGCTTTCTTACTTGAGGTTGAGTCGGCTTGGCACCGCGGTGCATCGCGTCGCGTTGCAGGCGCCACTCGCCACTCGCCATGCCTCCACGCCGGCCACGCGCCAGCCACGCGCCAGCCTTCTGATGTGATTCCTGCGACCCTGCGCCCAAGGGCCCCGTGACGACGCTCATCCGGAACGCCTCCGGCTGCTGTGCACGACCGCCACAGTCATGTAAATTTTTATATCGCTAATCTACTTCATGCAATTCATATTCATACAATATCTCACTATGAATTCGGATTATCGTTTAACATACGCATTGCGATGTAATTTCATTCATTGATAATAGGATAGAACGAAATTAAAACATCGAGCTGAACACGATAAGAGCATCAGTTATTTAATTTCATTCGTCGACCTCAGGATCTCCCCCGGCCATAGATCCTGAAAAACGAATAGAGTATCCGGAAGTACGAATAAGGGCAAGGAAAGCGAATGTTTCGGTCGGAGGGTCGCGACTTTGAAGGGGTTGCGTGCAACGACGTGCGAAAGCGTGCGGCGGACGGCGAGCGAGAGCGTTGAGGGCGGTGCGGGGAGCGGGCGGCGCGCGGGGGCCCGTTCCGCGGTGCAGTGGTTGGCACGCGGTGTCGATACGCGTGCGGGCAGCGGGCGAGCACGGGCCGCCCGCGGGGGACACGCCGCGGCAAGGGGGCGGGACGCACGCGCGACCGCGCCAGCGCCAGTTCACCGCCGTCGCGCACCGGTGACACACGCGCTCGCTCGGGCTTCGCGATAGACACGCGGCTCTAAGACGACGATGACTCGCCGCACCCGGTGAGGCGCCGCCGTACGCGCCCCTCACGAGTTACGTAAGGACCCGCCCGACGACCGCGGAACGTACATATCATATATACATCGTAATTAATCCGTAGTCAGTAGGAGACGAACGCCGGCGAGGGCGCGAGTTCAGGATCGACGGAGAGCGCAGTCGGGCGGGCGTGCCGCAACCGCAGTCAGCGCGATGTGCCCGCCGCGCCGCGCGCTCTGAGCCCATTATGCGAAGAAGTGCGGGCGCGCGGGAGAGCAGCGAGCGGGCGTAGTGGCAGCGGACGACCGCAGTACGCGAGCGAGGCATGGCTCGCGAGTAAGGTGGCGGCGGCCGCGAGCGCCACCGACCGGCCGGGGGGCGCCGCGGGCCAGCCGGCCTCTGCCGCTCATCCTCCACGACACCGCATCCGCTACGACCCGATGACACATTGACGTTGAACAGCCACCATTGCTCGTATAGAGTTGGTCGAGAAATGGGGGCTGACGCCTGTCCTCAGGCCGAGGCAGGAATGCCCCCGGGCCCAGGAGCAAGGCGAAGACCAGAGGTACGTATCGCCGTAGCATAGTTCTAGAGGGCGACGCGGCCGACAAGGCGAAGGCGTGCGAGGCTGCGGTCAGGATGTGTCGGTTGCGTCACGGGAGTCACGGCCCGCATTCGTCGGCGCTCACTGCGCGAGGTGCGTCCGCAGCACGCGCTCCCTAGTTCGGTTGACAAATGTATATCGTCTCTGTTATGGAATATTTCGACATGTGTTGGTGAGTGCGCCGCGTGGCGGCCGCTACTAACGACGACTAACCACTTCCGATCCCCTGGCCCGGTGAGTGTCGCCTCGAGTCATCGTTTCGCGTCGACCCAATTCCGTTGTTTCAGTGTTTCGGCATTATTCAGTCGCGTGCGGTGAGGGTCGCATCAACTCGCCGCGCGACTGCGACGGCGGCGGTATTGAGGACGGCCGCGTCGCTGTTCTAATTTACCTTGCTTTTGTCCGCTTCTCTCTCTCTTGTTTATCTCCGGAGGTTTTGTTCTAACCGGTCGACGAGTGCTTCGCCGTCGACGGCTACAATTCTTCTCAAAGAGCGTTTTCATCATTGGAATCGTGTTTTATTCTTTTCGTGACGTCGCCATCGTAAAAATATCGACGATAGAGACATAAATTGTGATGTTTTATGTTTCGAATCGGATACACTTGAAAATGATTAGTTTTAGATCGTAACTCTCAATGTAGATCAATAAAGAGACTACACGCATGACTCACGACAGACTCGCAATTTAATCATATGCAATAAATAACACATCGGAAATAGTAACAAGCTGTGCGTAAACTCCGAGAATTCTTGAGTTGCTATGAATTTTTACGTAGCGCTGAGATTTGTAAAATGTAAGTGGGTAATATGTGGGCCTGTGGGCACTCTAACGTACTAATAAATTCCAGCTTTGCAAAAGCAAATGTAGCTCAATATTAGCGCTAAACAGCACATTGCTCATACTTAGCGAAACTGCATTCCATGAGGCTTGGCATTCCAGTCGCTTAGAGATACATAAAAGGGAGCATAATTTCTATTTTGTCCATTTTTAAATTTGTACGGAATATTGGTATCTCAGTTTTGGGACGTAGAACGAAAAACCTATTTTCCTACTAAAAAATTCCATTTTTACGCAAAACAAATGAAAAAATCACAAACAAGGAACACTATTTCGGACACTAAAGGAAAAGACAAAAAAGGAAACAAATATATCAGCTCTTTGAGTTAGTAAAACTATTTGGTACATAATTATTATTTTCAAATAGGTACCACCAAATGTGATGATAATCATTGAACAAAGTAGAAACAATTATAAAAGACAAGTTTAAAGCCAGCATTAAATGCTTCTTTATTAAATTGATATTTCTCGGCGCCGCTGCAGATGTTATGTAATTTGGAGTGTTACATTTAAATAGCATATCTGCAATATGACGAAAACTTGTTTAAAATCAACCGTTTACAGAAGCTTTGTACGAGTGATAGAGATACAACGTTTAAATATAATGGAGTAGGACTACCTAATTCCGCAGTATTTTGAAAAATGACACCAAATTTATTCGAGTCTTTTATCTTAGAAAGGTTTATAAAAAAATTCAACCTTTGTGGAATACTCATGATTTAGAATAAGCCGTTTTTCGTATACGTCTAAATTGGGTGCCACGTTTCGGAATACCGTGGTAGTAGGTGCCATATTTTGAAATAACGAGGAATTAGGTGTCCTTACAACAATTTATAAAATAATCAGGACTCATTCATACATATCTTTTAATTACGTGTCTAGTAATAAATCAGGTTTCTCTTGGAAATTTATTTTAAACGTAAAGACTAGACTACGATTTCTTTAGCATAATGCGCTTACGGAGCAGTGTAACATTTGGCGTAGTTTAAATTTGTACAGCGAACGTGAGGAGGAAGCTAATGTTTTATTAAGACTAGCATTTCCTCGCTACTTTGCTCACGTATGACATAGAAACGTATCTCCTGTTACGTATTTGCGTTATGCAGTATACGTCTCTATAGAGATATACGTCTCTGCAGAGGAAAATTCCTGGCCTGCCCTAGAATATGTTGCAGAGATTTCAAAATAAGTTACTGCACCCTGGTAAATATCTTTTTAGTAATTATCTTTTATGTAATTTCGACCTGAAGGCTAACACTGGGTAGTACTTCCTTTTTTTATACGTCATTGTCCCTATCTTGAGGTTTAACGATACATTACGTGCTTCGACTGCATCATAACCCTTTTAATATCCGACATATAACTACGTAATAAAACCAATGTAGGTTTTATTCTGTACTATGCTTAACACTTATATCGAATATCTGATTTGCTTTTTGTTCGCGGCTTTATTCATGATTTATTTCATGTGAAAACAGGAAAATAATACATAAAAATCGCAATAAAATAGCGGAATACATTAACTAGGAAACTATTTTATCAGCGAAAATATCAAAAGTTAAAAACGAGTGCCTCATTAAAAAAACATTAAAAAAGAACATGTATAAATTTGGTTAAACTAAACTTAATGAATGTCCTTTTAATCAGAACCATATTCTTTTGTATAAAGTTTATTTAATGTTAAAAAAATAACATCCCTATTTCCAACCGTTTTGTCACTTGAACGTTATCCAATCAACTCCAATTACAATAAAAGTGAGCAGAGTACTCCAATTAGCAAACACGGATTAAAGTGTCCGTGCCTCGGAGTCATAAGTTAGCGGCGCCCCCTTGCGTCCCCTAGCGCCCCTTGCGCCCCTTAGCGCCCCCTAGCGCCCCTTGTCCCAGTTGCGTCGCGTTGCATCACTACAGGGCTTAAAGTTAATCTTTTTACGGACAGTAAAACGACGATAGAGCTTTATTGCTTTTCCGTACACAACCGATTCCCCGATTTAAATATCGACGGTTCGATAACTCCATTGTTATTATATTGATGGTTTTATGTGTAAAAAGTTTGAAATCATACTTTTGAAACAATAATCACTTTCGATAATCGTGAAAAGGTGTCGATGAAGATATTTAATAGTTCTAATCAATATTCACCGTAAAAACTAAAATAAAACTATAAAAAATTCAGTGTAAATTACTATAAAGCCCGTCACACACTTAGTTTTCGGGTGACCGCACACTCAGCTATAATATATATCTCTATAACGTCACCAAGCTATAAAGTAACATAAATTATTGCATATTACTATATAGACGACTACCATACAAATGAAGGCAAAATATATATTTTTCACTGTGTGGTAGCTTGCTATAATGTATATTATAGTACGATATATTATATCTAAGTCTTTGGCGGGCTTAAAATCAATGTCCAAAAATGCATTAAGTGTCAACAATAACATGAAGTGTATCACAGAATTGGGCATAAAATATACGGGAAGTACTTACTTTATATAAATTAATATAATGTAATGTACGTAACATTGGAATTTTAATTAAATTGGCTGATAAATGACAGATAATGCTATCTTAGAAAAATTTACTTAATCAAATAATAAAATATTTCCTTTAGCGTAAAAATATAGAAAAATAATGAATCGTTACATTACCGTTAATTTATAGGTACTTTAGAAATACCGACAAAGATCTTTAAGGTTGCGCTCATGTTCGTGTAATTAGTCTAGAAATGACAGAAAATGTGCTCAATATTCTAGTAGTTACAATCCTCTTCGCTAAAGTATATTTTACAGACACTCCTTTTTACCTTTTCTGGAGCGAAAATTTATAAAAATTACTCTATTAAGCCCCTATACTACATTCCTGCAGAATATCATGTCTCTGTTTTCAAAAATATAGTTAGGAGTCTTTATATAGTCTCTAAATCAGAATATCTTTTATACTTTTTATACTATAAACTATTATCTTAAAATACTTGCAGTTTCTGTAAGAAAACTTGCAGGAGCATATAATAGATTTGACATTTATAACAATTTCTAGTACCCCATTGTCAAATAGAAACCCCCTGAGACGTTTAGCGTCATCGTATAAAAAAAAACGCCCCTTTAAGAATGCAGCACGTCTACCATGTAAGAGTTACACAACATGGCATCGCCTCATTAAAAATTCGGATACCACTAACTGATTCCTAAATGTCGGCCTCACCTTTACACTGCTGTACGAACCTTGACTTTACCCATCAAATTAAGTATTCTGTTTAAACCTGCATAGCCTGACCTTCAACTGTCAAAATTTGAAATATAGCCGGCTATATTTAGCCGACACGTACAAGTAGTGGTTCGATGTTAGATGGATGGCTACTGACATCCATATTTCAGGAGTTACATGGCTGTCGTTGCATTATGTAGTGTGTCTCGACTGCATGCTGTTAACGTGTTTACGTTATTATAAATTCAAAAATTGCTTTTCATGATGAACGTCACAATGAGACTTTGTAATTATTTTATTTATAGCACGTCGACTATTTCTTTTGTCTTCCTTATTCTATATCTTTCTTTGAATAATCGTTACCGTTTTTTTTTATCTAACTTCAGATAATACTCGAATTTCTTAAATCTTTAAATACATACGTTTGTTTCAAACTTAAGCTAAATTTTCCTTTTAAAATTTCTGTATTGTCCTGAAAAAGGAAAGTCCCATAAAACAAACCTAAAACAACGATATATCTATTCAGATTTTTACAAACGCGACGTCCGCGACATGCATTTTCGATTTGCTGAAATTGCTACGTCAAGTGTGCTTAATCAGTTACGCCACTATTGTGCCCGCGCTGAAAACCTGAACATAATTAATGGGATTACAGTTAATAACAATACAGTGTTATCGGCCCCGGCAATCCAATTCATTAGCTTAATTAAAATAATTACATGTAGATAAAGGTAGAATTTATTCAATTTTATACATTACGGGGACAACAATTCGGGTAAAAACTTATACCTTTTAAATGGTTAAGGTTATAGACAAAATAATGGAACGAAATAAACCCTGTGGAAATTTAATACAAAATAAAAATTTGGAATTTTTTTTTTCATAGTATTTAAATAGTACGTTGTTGATTAATAATCAAAATGTTTGGCTGATTAATGAGTCTCGCTGACGTCAGAGCTCTTAAATCCTCCAATCAGTGTCAAGCAGCTGCGCTCCTGTTTGAATAACACCCCAATAATTTTACAGAGGTATAAAAAATTAAATTTCTTCGTATCTATGAAATGATTCCCTAAATCATTACGAATATTATGTTTCTACTACTTTTTGGAATCAGTTATAGAACTACTTCAACGCCGAAAATTCTAAATTTGGTAGCTCTCTCACGAACTTGATCTTGAAAATGGCTTAATTTTTCCGAAACCGTAGTAGATTTATTTGACGTTCAAAAACTAAATTTTTATTTCAATTTTGAATAATTATTTGAATGTGCAAATATTCCGAAGCGATTTACATCCTAAATTAAATAAATATAAAAAAATAAATAAATAAGTGAAATTACTTTCGGTTTTTTCAATACTTATTTCGGTAATTTCCAGAAATCGAGAATTTCAATCAACCAAAATTCGATTGTTATAAAAGTAAAAGTTATATATTATAGTTATAGGCCTAAACTATTATAAAAAAAAATCTTAAATTTAAAAATGTCGTAAAATATCGTCTTAGCGATGGTTTTTCGAATTCTTCGAACCGGAACTTGCATTACCGGATGATGTCAAATCGAAAAATGTTAATGCTTTAATGACGTCAACTTCTACGAGTAGTGTCGTCGGAAATAATATTTGGACGGTTTAAAAATATGTGAAATGTTTTATTATTCATCAAAACTACCTTGAAGCAAAGCGTGGAAAAACAGGATCTATTATTGTAATATAATAAAAATAACCACGCGTCGCATCGTATGACTCAGTGAGTCTTCTTAAACGTTGGCTTGTTATGATTTAATTAGCTTACAGTTTCGTATGACTTTTTTGGGAATGTCTTGCTTTTAGCGCTAAATTAATTAAACGTTAAAAAAACTTATAAATAATGTTTCCTCAAAGCGGAGGCGATGGGCGTTGACTGACAGCCGGCCACTGGTACGCTGCCAGGACATCCTGTTGTGACAAACCGTCTTGAAATGTCATTCCGAGACGAAAACACCAATTTTCTTCAGCACAATGTTTATACGAAAATTCTGCGATATGGACGTTTGTCACCTAAATCTTCCTAAATGATTGGATTGGATTGAAACTTTTCTGTTATAATTTTCTTCCATTCAAACATTGGAACCCTTCGAACGTCCTTTGGACACGAGTTGATTTTGTCCATGTCCGTCAAAGTAATCTGGACTCCCATGGACAAATTAATTTTTTGTTTTGCGCAACGTAACCCAATTGCATTATTCATTTTAAACACATGACTACGAGCTTTTACCGCAATTTCATAGGAAGCAAGCCATTGCTCTCTTTTAATACTGTATGATCCTTCTGATCCCCGCCCCTCATAGACATCTGCAGCATGAGAGGAGCCACAGGTGCGTTGCTAGATGTAGTTAACCTCGGGAGAGGCCGCGGACGTGCTGCGAAAGCGATCCCGTAGCCTCTCCGTTTTCCGTGCTGTGGCGGCTATCGCAGGG
>DVXP01002592.1:0-12502 GCA_018235645.1 Junonia grisea | reverse complement strand
ATTCATCTCGAGCTCGGCGGTGAAGGAAAACATCGTGAGGAAACCTGCATGCGCCGGAAGAAATTCTGACACATGTACATCCACCAATCCGTAGTAGTGGAGCAGCGTGGTGGATTAAGTTCCATACCTTCTCTCTAATAGGAGAAGAGGCCTATGCCTAGCAGTGGGATATGTACAGTACAGTGGGATATGTGTTACGTTTTTTTTATAAAACCTCCATCTACACTCATTTTATAAATAAGAAAGATTTGATTGTTTGTTTGTTTATAATGAATAGGTTCCAACACTACTTGATCGATTTGAGAAGTTGGGCATCTACACTATCTCTGGTACAACCTATGTTAGGTTTTATTAAATTTTCAAAAAGTTAGTAATACCCGCAAAGCCGGGGCGGCCTGCTAGTTTTAAAATAAAAAAATATTACACAAATATTTTTGACTTAAATTTTTATTTGAACTTGCCCTAATGTCAAAATTCCCACCGTATCAGATCCACCTGTCGTGAAGATGCGTTCAACATTTTATGATATCGTTGCTAGCTCGTTAGTGGACAGGCCCCACAACGCGTCATTACAGGGTTGCCAATATAAAAATAATGTTCCCACGAAATAAATATTTTTTTCCCTACAAAAAAAAAAATCATTAAAAGTTAATAAATTCAGTATTATTATATCGTGAGTAGATAAGATAAGTTAAATATAAAAAATAAAATATATTATATTAGTAGAGGCATTATTTCATCTGTTTGTAAAATCAAAGCAAGAAAGAAATAAAATTATATTTATATAAATAGGCTGCTGGAACTCTTTTGATACGTCAATTTACATATCAGTTTTTTTAATCTACCGCCGATTCGGTATGCAGATTCAAGCTAAGAATATTAATTCATTTGTAAAAAATATTAAAAATCTAAGAACGACATTTCATTTGTATGTCCATTTATATTCAAAATTTTTCATACTTTGGTGTCTTATTAAATAACGATGTAATTATAAAATTTCTTACTTTTTTTTAAATATTTTACCCAAAAAAGTATTTCGCTTTTTGGATTTTTAAGCTGGTAGCACTGACCATGATATATGGTAAGCGATTAATGATAATGAAAATCGGACAGATCAAAGCGAAGTTAAACGAATGAGGATGAACCAAAGAATTCATTGTGGGTGGTAATTAATAAAATACGAGTATGTCCTGTAGTTTTATATCATTGCTTACTATTCTCTGTTTCGAGTGTCACAGATTATTAATTTTGATGCCTAATTGTAATATTGTAAGAAAAAACATACTTTTGCCAATCCATAATAGATAATATAATATTATAAAGTGGAAGAGTTTGTTTGTTTGGTTGAATGGGCTAATCTCGTTAAATACTAGGTCAATTTAAGAACTTGTGAAAAAAGTTTGTGACAACTTATTCGAACAAAGTGTAATTTTACGTTAATTATTCCATTACGAATTTTTTTTCATTGGGTTATTTGCGAAATGAATACACTGGTATCATTGCTACATAGCAGCGTAAGCAGGTTGGTATGGCCTGGGTGTCACCTTTTAGGGGGTAACATGGTGACACCCGATCGAGAATAGTACAAAAAAATTGTGTATGTTTCAGGGCGTAATTTCTCCAGAATCTCTAAAGATGGTTTTCCGCATAGAGCCTCAAGGGGTAAAAATTGTGAATCTGCCCCGGTTGTGACCCATAGCTACGACACTGGTGCTACATTTGCATTTATAATATCTATAGCTATTCCTTTAACGAACCTTAGCGGGCGGAAAACAAAGCAGTTAACCGCTCGTTTCCTGCGATCAAAAGATTTGAATAAATAAATATCGTTTTACGTTCGATTTTACACCATACGGGCGTTGGTTTGTTAGTCATAACTGTGAGAGAATTGGCCTTTAATGTTACTGTAGTTTAAGGTTTGGTGTATTCAGTAGTTCAATTGCTGCTTTATAATTTGTGAAATGGGTTCTTGTCATTTAAGCTCCGTTTCAAGGGAACGTTCTATATAATGTGTCAACTTATGCATTCAGTTTTTTTTAATAATAAGCCCTAAGAAATTTCCAGGCTTTAAAATACTTACATAATGACTTTCTCTGTATTTATACTCCTGATAACTATACTAGAAATAGAAAGCATGACTTATTTGCCTTGTACCTACCTATAAGTACCTTGCTGCAGGACTGTAAGTAGGGTTAAATCACCCATTCCTCGCACCTTAAAAATGTTAAACTGCTTCCTGGGCCCAAAACCTGAGTGTGATGTGTTTGCAAGTGGATTGAGTGATAGACGAGTATTTATTTCGGAATGTGTGAAGTTTTGTGAGAAGAGTAATGAATGTTAAATTGCGTATGTGTATTTGTTTATTTTTTTTATTCGTTTTGTAAACTAAGAACGATTATTATAAAGAAGTGTAAGTGGTGTCTGTGCCGTTCTACTTTTAATAAATACATAAATAAAAGTCTCTTTCTATAATACTTATTTAAGTTTGCTTGATATTTTGTAGCATCGTCTTAAGTTTTAACCATTTACACCAATACCAAAATCGAGACAATGATTCCACAATTGGGTGCTTTTTAACGCAATAACGACAGAACTATAGCTATTCCTTAAATTTAAAGGCAGGGTTAGGTCATTACCACGTGTTATTGTCTCTGAATCCTACTTAGCATGACTCACGCGATCGTGGGTCGTGGAGGCACCGATAAGGATTTCTAAGGTCTGTTTCTTTCGCTACAATTCTAGGGTTCTAATTGATTTTCTTGGAATACAGATATACGATATTTTAATGTTAG
Organism: Junonia grisea; assembly: GCA_018235645.1. Taxonomy (NCBI): domain Eukaryota; kingdom Metazoa; phylum Arthropoda; class Insecta; order Lepidoptera; family Nymphalidae; genus Junonia; species Junonia grisea. The sequence continues at coordinate 9,710 of DVXP01002592.1, read as the reverse complement.
TGGTGGTTTAAATTGATTTTCTTAATTTCATTTGTTACTAATGTTTTTTATTGTATATTTCGAAATGCAATCCAGTCGTCATCTGAGGGTTAATTACGCTAATCATTCTTTTATCGTGGTTTAAGTTGTTTATAGTTGGTTTTTGAATTTTAATTAACGCGAATTTTTCTACCCTGTATGACAAATTAAAATACGTTTGTGCTTGTTTGCGTTTTTAATTCACTTTCAGAATCAGAATGTCAATTTAATAATGCTATGCATCATTTATTAGGAATAAAAAATATTTCTAAATTTAATTAACTCTGAGCGAACCTCTCACACTTCAATTATGTTTTACTATTTTAACCCTTAAGAATGTTCCCATATTACAATCAAGATTAAATTAAAACAATTCGGGCTGATGAGCTGAACTTCTCATCATCAATCATACATAAGATATAACAAAAAATACATTTACTTAACATAATATTATGCTCTGTAAGTACGATATATAGGTAATTACGAATTTAAGACGACCTGAACTATATTTTTGTTTACTAACAAAACAATAATATAATAAATGATATATTGATATAAATGATAAAATTATAGTTTATAAGATTTATTAACAGTATTTAAGCAAAATTTTATGATTTTTACAATCACTAAGTATTGTACATATTACAGAACATCAAAAACATACATATCTCCAAAACTTAAAAAGCCACGATGAAGATTCTCATAGAGAACACTGCGGCCGCTGTAGGTGGCCCGCCTTATCATCTCAGATCACTGTTCCCAATCATTAGGGCATGTTTGATTATACCGTGTGTGGTAAAAATCACTCGGGTTTATCTTCATTACATCGGATAGGGACATGATCGTAAACATGCGCATGTATCTTCATAGATAAAACGACATGGTAACGTTTGATCGATTTGGTGGGCAAGATGGATAAGTAAGGACAGACACCATTTTGAAGATGAAGTTTGGGTAGAGGACAAAGTTTTTGTTCTGTCTTCTTTCTTTTAATTCAAGAGAACTATACAATTCTTACATATTTTTGTAAGGCGATTAATATGATTGAAGTAATAAAAGGATGGAATGAAAAGTATTATGTTTCACAAGAATTATTTTTATGCATATTAAGGTAAAGGCACTGATATCCGCGGTATTTCGAAAAATGGCACTTTATTCCGAGGTATTCAAAAAACCCGCCTTGAACTTGGCTTTATCTTAAGATTTTTTTTTAATTCTAAAAAGTTAATGAATAAAATAAACCTTTCTGGTGTAATATAAAATTTTCAATTGATAGATTTAGCTGCTTTTTCATATATCTCGGATTTAGGTGTCACTTTTCGAGGTACTGCGGAATTAGGTGCCTATACCTTATATATGTTTGTACAATTAGGTACATTAAAAAACAGACAATATATAGACACTGTAACGTCCATGTTTATAGTACGGAATTTTGTAAATATTGCTTTATTATTAACAGTAGTCTCCAACTCCTGTTCCGTCATTACGTAAATAGTCTTAGCTAAACTGATAACTATTTGTCATCACGATCAAGTAAAAATAAGCCCTGAAAATAAATTATTATTTACTATCATAAAAACTGTCAAGATAGAATCATCTAATTTTCCAATACCATAAAAATCTCTCAATATTTTACCCAAATAGCTGTATAACGGCTAAATTGTGATCCAGTTTTAACCAGCTCATACACAAAATATTTCTAAAAATAATGGTACCAATACCAACACCATCTCGCCTAAGTGCCTATTTAAACAAACATGTTATAGGCGAGAATTTCCACATTTCCTAAGTTCGTAGTGAATTTTCAATCAAGATCCATATCTCGAGCTCATTAAACTCAAAACAAACAGTATCCACTCTTAAATTAACAATTGTAAGGCCGCTCGCATCATTCTTCGCCCACTCCTTTGTCCGAGCTATTTAGGATACCGGTGTAAGAGGTGAGATGTAGCGATTTACACCGAAGAAAAAATCATATTTTTTTGGCTATTTTTTGATTTAATTTCTATACTTCTATCTTATCTTCTTAATATTTCTTGCATTCCAAAATGTTTAATTTGATATTATTTAAAATTATTAATATTATTCGACTATGAAAAAATTCTTTAAAAGTAACCGTTTTACTTGTTGGAACTGTACTTTGTGTTTATTTCACTACTTTGTTTATGTGCATTTGGTGTAAAATAGAGTAAATAAATAATAAATAAAATAAATAAATACATAACCTTATCTCCTCCACTTCAAAATTTGGCGGTAACTTTTATTTTGCAATTATACTTAAATATCCACTAAGAATAGATTTTATTAGCGGGATAAAAGGGAGTAACTAAGTTTCTATGCAAAATATTTGTACCTAAGCGAATCGAATAGAGAACCAAAAGCCTCTACTCTCCAGTCGTTTTCTTACCTCTTACCTTCTTCCTCTCTTCTTGCTATTTTAAGACGCCAACACATTTGTGACCATTGTGTTCCATAAGTGGCGTTGCTTATATACATCAGGTTGTTCTTCTGTTCTTGTTGTTGCTATTATTCTATTTTTTAAAAGCTAGAAAAAATCCTATAATAGAATTCATCCCCTACTATCAAGCAGGAAGTTACTCTTCAATGAAATAATCGCTACCGCTCTTAAAACAAACCAGATACCGAACGTGTAAGGTAAGTCACGACCGGCCACCGAGCCAAAAGCGACATTTGATAGTATCGTTCCCGTTTTCTATTGACCCCTTACGAACCTTTGAACGTTAGTGGATCCCGCTTTGCATTGGCTAGCGTTTGACTAAAATATTGGACCCTCTAATGAATTAGTTAAAATAATTACAAGTTTAAAATTAAAGATTGTGAAAATCGGAAATAGGTGCCCAATTTTGTTTTTTGGGACAAAATGTTTAATGAAGTTTATCGTAGTCGATTTTGATGTAAATTCTAAATTATTTTCTATAATATGTAAAGAAAAACTAATAGGAAGTAAAAAGGTAGGCGTAGAGAAAGGCTCTTGCTTTTGCACTTTCCGTACGAAATATACATGTCGGTAGCCATATGTAACCGTTAGTTTTAATTGCTTTACAAATTATAAAAATATTTCAGTATAATTAATTACATGTATGTATGTAATTACATGTATGTAGCACATGATGGAGTGCAAAAATGTCAGAGAATCTTTGGGTAAATGCAAATTTTACACTTTTACATAAAAAAAGTTTGTGTGACGTCATGCAAAGTTTGGTAAACGTTATTCAAGGAAACCGAATTGTTATTTAGAAAAATGCCATAATAAAGCTTGTCGCGATTGTCGTATGTAACGTTACATTGATTCGGTCAATCGCCCCAAAATATTAAACCCTCTAATGAATTAGTTGAAATCATAACGTTTTCAGCAAACAATGGTGAAATTAGCAACAAAATTGCGGTACAGTTTATCTTGCAGCGGCTGGTCGTTGGATTGTTTGTATTTTCATTATTATAATATTCAATTATGAATGATAAATAAGGGATGTAATTTTTGATGAAATTTTGATCACATTATTACGTTTGTTTTTGTTTTGACGTTAGATTTTGGTTGTCAATTTTGCGTCACTATTTTACAACAACGACATACTAATAAAGATAGATTTGAACGGAATAATAAATTATTAATACAACACTTTGTCACTATGCATCTCTCTATACTATATCTTTTATAATAATATAGTCCTATAGCGCTATATCTTTCATCTTGGCATCCAAATTTCGACATTAAGCAACTACGAAGAGAGAAGGATCGCACTCCGGTATGGCCCCGGACTGCGGACCGGACGCAAGCCACGAGTGGAGCAATACACGGGAGAGGTCGCGGACGTGCTGCGAAAGCGATTCCGTAGCCTCTCCGTTTTCCGTGCTGTGGCGGGCATAACCCGGTCTCCCCCCCAGGAGTCGGGTATCTATGAAGATTTACCCTGCGTCAACAAAAAAAAGCAACTACGAATCACGTGTTTAAAATAGTTCAACAATACATAATTCTGATTAAGACACACAAAGACATCAATTTAAAATCGCAAGATTTCTTACTCCCCCTTTGTCTACTTAATCTTTTTACGTCTACAAAAAATCAATTCACCAACATGATACTTCCTAAAATCCCCACTTAATCCATCAGTCTCATACCAGAAAATGACAACGTTACACGACTACGAAATCGACGCCGTAATTAATTTGCCACCTACAAAAAGGGCCACAGGAAGTCCCTCCTGACCTTCCGTTGATGAATTACCCTCCTTAGCCCTTTGTCGCCGTCGATAAGGGCTCGTGCCCTTTCCGATTGATTAGCCGACATTTTAGGCCCTTTTCATTTGTAGGGCGTCTTAGAAGAAGCCGCACAAAATAATGCATAGACCCTGGTTTTGGCCTGTGGTGTGCAAAGGGCTGGCTGTATTGTGACATTTGAAAGGTCGTTTTTGTTAGGCGTTTGTTGTCAAAGTGTTTTAACCGGTGAATAAAATGTGTTTTTCTTTTCTAATTTTTGACTGTAGTACTTAGTACAATCTACGTTCTACTTCTGCCGTTATTTCAAGAACTCAAAAAGATATTCTTGAATATTGTCCAGTTTTTGTTTTGTGTTGCTGCTGTGTTGATAAAAATATTATACTCACAATTATATTTTTAGGCATCATCAGAGATTACTCGTAGAACATAAACATACGAATACCTGTACTTCTACATAAATAATACATTCGAAATCGGCTCGAATAATAAAAACCAGATTATTTCACGAATGAATAAAACTTAATAATAACTTAATATAAAATTTAACATGTAACAAAACAAAAAACTAAACAGGTTGATTCAATCAAAGTTTACAACCTACCTGCTAATAAAAGTGCTGTATCAAAAGAATTAAGTATACTGCAATAAACTTTTATAATTTGTAAAGCAATTAAAACTAACGGTTACATATGGCTACCAACATATGCACAGCTTATGGCTTTCGCTATACCAAATGTCATTTTAATAATATATTCAAATGTATTCCCAAAAAATGAAGCGAAGGTGTGGTGTCAATACGAGCGGAAATATTAAAGAATTTTCTCTTTATTGTTTAATGCATCTACTGGTGAACAGATTTTGATGATTCTTTATAATAACTAGCTTCTACGGCAGTGCAACATTTTGACATTTTTTTTGGCTCGATGATGTTATGTGAGAGAAAACATTGTGAACTAACAGATTTTATAAATCCGAGAATTAATAAATAGAGACACGTAAACAATCTGATCATTATTATATTTTGAACTCTTTTAGACAAAGTATAGTTTTATTAGATTACGTATACAAGAATTTTAAATTTATTTTTTTTTACCTATACTACTGAAAGAGCATACAATCTTGCTCGTGTTGCATCTTTCAGTCGTACCTTGACTTATCATTTATCGAAACTGAAAGCTTACATATTCCTACGTAACTTTAACCATGAACATACTTGTTTTTTATGTTGCCAGATTGTATATGTAATATTAAATGAATCTGTAGAGCCTACCTAGAGCGTTAATTTTTTTAATTACAAAATGAAATTGTTGCTCTTGTGGCCTCAAATAGTACCGCTAGCAGTGTGACCACAATAGGGTCGATGAGTTACTGTCCTGACGTGTGAAGGAGCACACACCTGCTACAAAAACACCGGTCTAACTATTTGCATTATAAAAGTGGGACTATTTATTTTTGTCAGTAGCCAAATGTACTCTATTATTGTAAGAAATTAAAGCCGTAAATAGTAATGTTTAGTTTTTAAACTGAATTTTTAAGTTGCTGTTTCGTTAAGTTACTAATGCGAGGATTGTTCGTGTAATTTACATAAATACTTACATATTTAATTTTATTATTGATTTTGCATTTATTAGAAACTGCTTTATGCGTTTAAACTTATGAGAAATTGCGCGAATCTTATCTTAAATACAGTTCGGTATAAAAATCAGAAATCAGCTGTTAAAATGACAAACTAAAACGCTATAAAGATACTATAGGGAAAATACTCCACCCTCTGACTTACTTATTGAGACTTACAAGTAACTTACGTAAACGTAAAAAGTTTGCGGGAATTTTCCAAAATTATTATTTAGAATTAGTGACGAAAGTCAATATAAAATAGTTTTATTTCAATTCAAATAATCTTTATACTATATGTATTATAAATATTAGCTGAATTTAAGCTAAATTCTAAACAGCTCATAGCTCAAACGCTATTCAGTTGTGTACGTATATTTCAAGTATCGCGGTTTAAGGCTTGATAAATGACGCCTCCATACGTTTAAACCGATCTTGGTGGTGAAATTCTGTACCGAACGGAATTTCCATGTAATATTTATTACGTGCTTTAACAAAAAGAACCAGCTTGTAAATGTGCCACTGCTAGGTAAAACCCTTTTCTCTATAAGGTTATGGAGCTTAATCCACTACGCTGCTCCACTGCAGATTGGTGGATATGTGTCAGAATTTCTTCCAGAATATGCAATTTTCCTGTCGATGTTTTCTTCCGCCTGCGACTCCTAATCACAAATTTAACACTTGAATATTCAGAGTTTGAACCCACGACCTTCGGTTTAGATTGACGTGTTTGCGCTACTAGGCCATCCCAGCTCTTTTAGTTAACAAAATCGTACTTTTTTCACTTGATTTACTGAACTTTATGTAAATATAGCTATATTTTATAGTTTATATTTATTTTCAGTATCCAAAATTAAATTTTGTAAATATTGAAACTTGTAATGAAGTGAACGTCATAAATAATTTACTGAACTGAATAATTTGATACTGGGATTGAGTTTAAATAATATAAAATTATTTCATAATTTAAACTCTTGCAGTCGCATTGTGTTTGAATTATATAATGTGTACTTTGTTGGTAATTTTTTGTATTTTTAACAGTGTACTAAATAATATAGCGATAATACAGGATATTATTAATAGAATTCCAAAATACCTCCAATAATACAAAAGGTCTTAATGTCGCAATTCCTAAGTATTTTCTTAGTTCTACTAATGAAGCTGTGTCCAATTGTCCGCTACGGCTTAAATTCTTGATCTCTTAAGACGATGCCTCTATTTCTACTTTAATGAACGTCGCATTATTTTATTGTCCTTTTTCTCACAAAATCTTAAAGAAAAGTAAATAAATATCCGTCTAATAAAGGATTTATTGTTCGAATGTTATATATTGTTAGTAGAGTTAAAAACATTATTGCGCTTTTTTTTTGTGAAATGGAAAAATGAAAGCGGCAAGAGTAGCGCAAGTTACAGAAAATTGGATGTAATTTGTATTTCTTACAATACACTACATACATTTGATTAAAATGCAATGCCTACTGAAAAAAATAGTTTCATTTTAATGTAGCTTTGACATTGTACAGGCTTACCAAGTTTGTTTAGGAATTTTTTATAAAAGAAACTAGTGGACCCGACAGACGTTGTCATATCAACCAAAGTGTCATAATCGTGTCTTTATTTTACATGTTTAACTAGAAATTTTCTTTGCAATTTTTCCTTTTTTTTACCTTTTAAACCTTCCCTGGACTTCCACGATTATTTCAAGACTCATCTAAATCGGTTCAGCCGTTCTTGAGTTTTAGCGAGACTAACGAACAGCAATTCATTTTTATACATATGCTATTATTATAAATATGCTATTATATTGCTATTATTGATATTGCTCATCCTATAAAGCTTTCGCATTTATAACAGTAATAGGATATAATATCGTGTGTTACAAACTAACTATTAACAAACCTAATGTATGGGTACGTTCAAACAAACAAACGATTCAGTTCTATGTACTAAGTATTTTGTGACGCTTCCCAATAATAACTCAAAAGATACGTACAGGAACTTACAATATTTCATATGAAAAGATTCCCAGTTCCCTTCAACGCGACAAGTCATTGTCACAGGAATGCATTACGAATGTAGAACTGTCACGGTGGATTTCAGAAATTACCCGCTTGTCACTTCTATGAGTTTTAAGGCAAAGCTCAGGTATGCGCGGGTTTTCAGTTCGGTGATGAATATGTATGGCTTGTGTGTTTTTGTTTTCAATATCAATAGTTAGTCAAGTATGTGGAAATATTGTATATTTGTTATGAATAGGGAAGATATGTAGGTATGTACGTGTGTTTGAAACGAATAAACTCAAAATCTACTGTAACTATTTAAAATATTCTTTGACCGTTATAATTCTATTCTACTATGTACTATCCCTAATTAACTTACAATAAGTCTACTTTTTTAAGACTATATCTTTTTAAATCATATACCTTTTTTAGCCCGTGCGAAGCGGATCGGAGCGGATTGCTGAATATAATGTTAAAGTAAGAATTATTTTCATGCTTTATGATTCTGACAATTATGTATGTATCGGGTATAAGTTTTTGTCTAAAACTTAATTTATTAAAATATTTAAATGCTACTACATTTAAATATTTTAATAACATTAGTTCACACATAACTTCGTGTCACTTAATGTTTCTTGTTAAATAATCCATTAAATAAAATTAAGTTTATTAGTTTTCCATTACAAACTTTTTTAAACTGAATTAAATCGGTATGTATTTCTTGTCAAATCGTTTTATGATACTAAACATTGTGGTCTTACCCAATGTAAGAGTTCTTGGTATTTTAGCTTATTTTATACTCTTCCCCTTTCACGCTAAGATGGCTGAATCGTTTTGGCTGAAATTTCAAACGGTGTCAGCTTATGCCTTAGATTACACATTTTATAATGTTGTCTTAGATTTTCGCGATTATTACACATTGAAATAAAACTAGTTTGAACGTATTTAAATCGCGTATATTAATGATTTTTATCATCCCGACGTTTCGAGCACTTTACAGCTTTCGTGGTCATGGGTAGACTACCAGTGACCACGAACTAAACTAACCGAAAAGTGCTATTTATAAATATATTTATAAAGTATAAAATCATTAATATACGCGATTTAAATCCGTTCAAACTAGTTTTATTTCAACACATTTTATTATAGGCTACATTTTATTCCGAAAATTCAAAGTTCCCGCGGAAGTTACATACAATCACTATTGATGCGGACGAAATCGCGGGAAGGTGCTACTGTATGTTTATGTAGTATGTAATTATGATATTTGTTTAATGGTTAATATATAGGTTATATGACACGTGGCCTGCGTTAATTAATTATCATTCACGTTGATTAGATTAATAAGCAGGTGTCAATACCATCAAATGTGGTTTGATCGGATCAACTTACTGACATTTTTAATTTAATTATTTAATTAACGTGAAAACACCTAGTTAATGTACACTTTCAAATTGATTTAAATATCTTTATGATTGAGTAAGTTACTAAATATTAACGTTTAAATGGTGGTGTGTGTTATTATTGCAAATTTTATTAATATAGGTACGGTGTTAGTACGTAGTTTAAACAGACTACAAATTCTTAAATGATTCTTTCACGATTTCTTTGTTAAAAATCTCAAAAAAAAATAAAAATTCAAATAAAATAAAAATCATCTCAAATAAAAATTGCAACAAACAATGAAGTAGATATGTTTAGACATTTAATAATAAATAATTCATGTAAGAATGTTAAGGGTGGTGGTTGAGCAGAGATGGCTTAGTGGTGCGAACACGTGAATCTTAATCAAAGGTCACGGGTTCAAACCCTGGCTAGCACCGCTGGATTTTCAAGTGC
>DVXP01002591.1:0-12504 GCA_018235645.1 Junonia grisea | reverse complement strand
AGTTTATGAAAAGTTTTCAGGAGGATTTTTTACAGTTAGACGTTCAGACAAATTAAGTTGTGGAACTTCAACGGACATGGTAATCGAGCAGTCTATGATGAAAGCTATGAAGACAGATGGAGGTATTGCTCGAGGGAGAAGTACAAAAGAGAGCGTCATCAGTAAATAGGTTTATAGTACGCATGCTATGAATACAGTTTGTGACAAATTAGAAGATATCGCTAATGTTAGGATGGATACGACCGAGCAGCATGTTGATGCAAGTGATTCACGAGTAAAAAAAGATGCTAAAGACATACGAAGACTTTTAGAGTGGTTTTCAACGCATGATCCTTTTCCAGGGGTTAACAAAATTGTTTCTATTGCGAGTGGTGTCGTTGGTGACGATAAAATTAATTGTTATAAAGCTCGTGAAGTTGGGCTTGCTTCTATGGCAAAAATGACAGGACTGACATTTAATAATATTAAATTAAAACGCGCTGATAAAGTTGTTCCTCTCTTAGCTATGACTAGTTCCGTAAAAGTTCATGAAGAAAAAGTACCTATTGACCCTGTATTATTGTTCCAACGCATTAGTATTACTGCAGCATTTCAAGATGAAATAGAAAAATATTTTGAATATGAATTAGCTCCCTACCCTTTATCGTTATTTGATGACATCGGGATGCGTAAAACACAGAAATCTACCATTTACGATTGTTTTGAAAAAGTAAATATTGATATTAACAACACTAATGCGACATACATCATTGACGGAGGATACTTACTACACCGCGTTGTGTGGGATAGCGAAGAAACATTCAACGTCATCTTAGATAAATACGTTCAATATGTACGTAGACATTTTGGTTCCAGAGTTACTGTCGTATTTGATGGCTATGATGATTGCACGAAAAATATCAAAGCTGCAGAACAACGTCGTCGAACTTTAGCAACATCTTCATCTTCTGATATTTTATTTGATGAACTTATGACAGTCCCAACCAGTCAACAGAAATTTCTTACAAATACCCACAACAAGTCTCGGTTCATTTCAATGTTGAAAGAAAAGTTTACGGCTGAAAATATATTGGTAAAACAAGCTAATAATGATGCTGATGTATTGATTATTGAAACAGCAATAGAGCAATTCAATTCGACAAATACAACTATTGTTGTTGGCGAAGATGTTGACTTACTTGTATTACTCACTGCTCGAACGCCAGCTGAAAAAACTATTTTTTTCTTAAAACCAGGAAAAGCTCAGCATCAATCAGATATATATTCATCAAAAAGTTTATTAACTTTTGTAAAGTGTCAAGATCATGTACTATTTTTACACGCAATAACTGGCTGTGATACGACATCTGCATTTTACAGGAGGGGTAAAACAGCAGTTTTCAAAATGTTTGAAAAACAAGATTTAATTCAATGTGCTGAAGTTTTTAAAAAGACTAATTCAACTCAACAAGAAGTTATTACCAACGGCATCCGCTTTCTTCTTTCTATGTATGGAGCTCCTAAAAAAACTACCTGTTTAGATAAGCATCGATATGCATGTTTTGTTAAAAATACTAAAAATAAAAAACAAGTTCAATTAGCTTGTCTTCCTCCAACCTCAGTTGCTGCTCACCAACATCTTTTTAGAGTATATTACCAAGTTCAAGTGTGGCTTGGTAATCAGCTAGACCCTACAGACTGGGGTTGGAAGTTGGTCAACAATATATTAGAGCCAGTTCAAACTTTACTTCCACCTGCGCCGGAAAAACTGCTGAACACTATTTTTTGCAACTGCAAAAAGGGATGCAGTGCTAAATGTGGTTGCAAAAAAGTCGGACTGTTTTGTTCTTTGGCATGCACAAATTGTCAAGGCCGGTCGTGCTCTAATATTGAAACAGAAATAATGGAAGATTCGTTTGACTCCGACGAAGTATCATGCGATACATCGCTATTGGCGCAATTTACTTGCATCGAAAATGAAGATGAAGAAGAAGCAGGAGGAGAAGAACAAGAAGAAGATCAAGAAGAAGAACAAGAATTTGAAACTTACGAATGAGACAAATAAACTTCAACACTTTTTTTTTAATTTACATCGCTTTTATCTTTCCCAATCTTTGAAAATTTCCGTTATTTTGCAATAGTTTTACATTAAACAGGATCACAACTGACCGGTGGAGTAGGCCTACTGGGGAAACCACGTTAAAAAAAACGCGCTAAGTACACTACCTCATAGGTGGCGTGGAAACGTGTGCATATTATGACGATAACAACTTTTATAACTTTTTAAATCGTTATATCTCAGAAACGGTGGCTCGTAAGAAAAAAAGTATTGGTACATTTTTTATAGATAATTTTATGATCTACAATTTTTGTCTGATGTACTTTTATGATAAAACTTACCGTTTTGCTGAAAATCGCGAAAAACTCATTTTTTTGACCTTTGACCTTGAATAAAATTTTTTCCTTAAACGGGAATGATGGGGAACTTGGAGACATTGTTTATAATTGTGTTTTAAACAACTTCACAGAAATTCAGCTTGTTGGGACTTTATGTAACTTCGAATGTCTAAATTGACCGGACTATAATTCACTGTGGTAAAGAATGTGTGGTTAATGTGAGTGTTTTACGTTGGTTTCTGGTTATGTATTTATAGGTGTTACACGCAGGTATAGTTGTGCGCGGAAGTGGGTGTACTTATTGTCTAAGTATTATACTCTTTATTGGTTCTCTCGCACATTCGCCCTACAACTCACCCTCTCCTCCTGGCCGCCCTGCAGTTCCTCTCGTCTTCTCCACCCGGACACTGCACAGTTCCATCACATCGTGAAGCTCGCGACACGCAAGGTGAGCCTGGTCCTCCACAACGGAACGCGTGCATTGGACAACGCTCGCCGGTACCATCTGAGAACAATTCGGTATACTAAGCTATACTTATGTAAGAGATTTACGATTGCATAATGACTTATGATGATGTTACTGGAATCGTAACACATAGGATCCATTCCTACTTCCATTTTTTGTATAATGTAATGATCAAGAAAAAAAGGCTTTGAACCACATCCCAACCCAAAAAGGGTAAAATGGGGTAAACAGGTTTGTACCTATGCAGGAGCGAAAAGGGTAAAATGGGGTAAACAGGTTTGTACCTATGCAGGAGCGAAACTTGGGGGGGGGGGAGGGGACAACAAGTATACCAAATATATGTCACTGTAATGTTTTATTACAAAAACGGCCCGTTAATGGGATATGTTTGAACAGCTAACGCCTCATGTAATTTATCAGCAATAACGCTTAATTAAAAATTATTATATTGCCATCACCTTATAATTAATTGTAAATAGGGTTGAGAATATTTAAAACATAAAGTTATAAGGTATGTAATTTTATTACCTAATAGATAAGAAAAAGTGGTGCAAGGAAAGACCCGTGCATAGATATTTACCTCTACCAGTACCTTGACACTTTTCGTCGGAACCGTCCGGACAGTCCTTACGACCGTCGCACACGAAGTACCAGCTGATGCAGGTACCGGTTGATCGACACTGAAACGTATTAATTAAATGTTTAGGATTATAATCCTTGTGTACTAGTTCAAATAATAAAATAAACAGATCGCAATCGTTCTATACTATTAATTATAACTGCTGTTTGAATTTTTAAAGAAAAAGATATTGAAATCGATCTACCACATAATTTTAATGCCCATTTATCAAAAACTAGGCCAAGAATTTTAGAATTGCAGGTTTTCTGAAAATCTTTCTATTGACACTTGCACTATTTCAATTATACTTGATTTAATACGTCCGCACATACTCGTATCAATTCAGTTTGATATTGGGCTATTAGGATCTATTTCATTATAATTTATTCTAAAATCAATTATTTCTTTTAAAGTATCACTTCTAAATATCCAATATTAGAACACTCACTTGGAACGTGCCTGGTAAACATCCTCTATTGCGCGCTGAGCAGGCGGAGGTGGAGTTGGTGCGGTATGCGCAGTCGCAGCGCTTGTTGACACACCTCGTGTTCGGATCCACCATGTGACATTGACTGTCAGAGTAACACGGCATGCCCAGAGACGCCGGGCCGATGTCAAACGATACTGTGTCTGTGCGGATACGGTTCTTGTCTAGGAATAAAATTATAACCTTAGTTAAGTTTTTGAGGATGTTTGTTGTCTTTTAAATAAAAAGTTTTAAAGGGATTTTGATAGAACTTTACAGTAATGTAGCTGAAGGCTCTATTCACATACCACGTGAATTAAGCCGCGAGCGGATGGCTGTATGTATATTATATATGTAGGACTGTTGGTACCTATATATTTTTTTATTGCTCAATTATGAACATTATATAATTTTCCGTTTATAAATCAATTTTAATTACAGGAAATATAAAGAATTAACGAACTAAAATGTTCTAATTATTACAAGTTATTACTAACCTTTTAAAGATGATTTTTTCTGATGACCAATTTTATTAGATTTGTTGCCATTCTGTTCCTTAGAAGTTCCTTTTTTGTTAGATTTCTTTTCAACAGATGGCTGAGTAACGACTCTATAAATCGGTTGATCGTTAGCATGTAAATTAGCTGTCATCTCATCTACTCTTATTAATTCATTAGGATCGCCATTTTTTCTGTTCGTAATAGGAAGTTTGCTAGGTTCTATAGTAGGTAATTTTAGAACAGTTTGCATGAGTGGGCTATCTTCTTGCGTACTAAGAACGTCATTTTTGCTTGTAAACATAGGTAAATTACTTGGTTTTATATCATCTTTTATTGCCGTTATTTTAGGTTTGTCCAATGCATCAACTGGCTTCGAAATTTTTTGCACTTTGGATATTTTATCGTATAATTGTTGCGTAGATGGTGTTCCTTTAATAGAGTCAGTTACAGTATCTTGTTCCAGTATGACTGCTTCTGTTGCGTATGAAGTTTGCTTTTGAGCGACGCATTTATCTCCGGTTTGCTTGAAGAAGGCGTTACAGGAACATCTTCCAAAAAGGTTTGGTATGACGAATTCGCAGTGACTTTCTTTATCCCACAAACGGCAGTGTTCGTTACTGTAACACACGTGGCCCGGCGGTGCAGCTAGAGAAAACAAAATTTAATATTATAGCTAGCGGTTAATAAGGGGTGTAAGTTGATACCGTAGTGAACTTGTCAGCCGTAAAAATCATTAGTAGTCGTTGTATTGTGTTCCGTAACTAGCAATTTTCTATACGCTGTATGTATGTACGACTTCTCACTATATGCTCTAATAACTGCATTTACTAATATATACCTAACTTGTAATTTACGTTACAGTTGGTATCAAACAATTACAGCTTTCTGAGTAACGTATGTAAATTGCACACAATAACATTAAAGTCGTACGGTCTATATTCAAATCAATAGAATCGATGTACTAGTTCTACTTTAGGCGTGAAATAATTCTCACACCATACGAGCATTATGAATTATAAATAATGAAAGACGTTACTATAGCCATCAAGTTTGATAGAACAATCGCGTCAATTTCTCACAGAACAGTAGACACGGAAGTGATTACCCACTGAGTACGGCAAATAGCTAGTTATCGAAATTGGTTTGTGCGAAATATGTGGTTTACGAAAACTCAATCATCAATTGTTGCAACCACTTAAAGTCAATTCGATTGATCGAATAGATATCGATATTAATATCTCGACTTTCATCTGTCCGAGTTATAGAATTACATGGTGGCTTATCTGCGTCCGAAGCGACAAGTTATTGCCCGTGACGTGACCGATTTGGCGTAAGTTCACAATCGAATAGCGGTAATGAAATCGAAAGTACAAGTAAGCAAGTCACTATTGACTTACTTTATAATGTCTTAAGGAAAATCCGTGAAAACTTTTACTGTGAAAGTGATACCAAAGTTTTTAAAACTGATACTATTATATTTTTCGTGTAAAAATAAATGCGAGTCGTAATTTGATTATACCGGTTAATTTATTAATTATTATATTACTAAGGGGTTAACAATAAACATTTTGCGTATCTTAATATAATAATAGAAATATGTGTTATAGTGGGTACTTACACTTTTATTGCTACTAAAATACTGTTTAATTATGACTATCTTAAATCTTATTAAAGTTTATTACATAGTTATATAGAATAAAATTTACCTGAAATTAATATGAAATACTTATATAAAGCTTATGACTTCCTCAATAATTAGTAAGCAGAGATAATAAAACTTCAAACTTCTTAAGGTATGTTGAGCCATGTTAGAAATGATAATAAAATTAATACTCACGAGAAAGGCAAGTATGCTTCCTGAACTGCAGATGTCCATCTGAGCAGCGGCAGACTCCATCCAAACAAGCGCTGTAGGCCACCTTCAGGGTGCACTGCTCCGACACCATGCACTCGGAGCCTAATAGAGTGGCTGTAATACGGAATATTCAATATTTAGGTTTATTATCTGTGTTATGTTATTAACATATTCACATTGAATGAAATGTTTTATTAAGTAGAAGCGGTAAGACTACTCACTGTTGTTTAATCATCTGTTTTTTTTCTTTAATTAAATATAATTATTCTGTTTGCTTGTTATACCCATGCAATCTACTTGATTACGTTAAAAATATGTCGAAAATTGACATTATTAATCTAAATGAATGTATAAAACCGAATACTTAGTTTATTTATTTAAACGAGCAAATGTTAGTAACTGCCAACTATCTAGGACAGTAAGTTTATTGAAGATAGTTATAGACTGTAAAACTTCATAATTTTTACGATTTATAGAAATGGAGCAATAAAACTTAGAATACCTAATAGTTACTCTTACCGTACTTACATTGGCATTCGTAACATAAATTCCATAAGACCATGCGTACGTATAAAGCCCGATGCTAACGATAGTATGGACTCCTCGTCTGAGTCAAATTTTTTCTAATAGTTTCTAACAGTATGCGGCTGGACTTTGAGTGCTGTCAGAATTTACTAAGTGTAATGTATGAAGGTGGACAGTAAAATTGAGTGACGAGGTCACGACACTACACATACGCGAGACTATTTGATGGTTCAAGTTCAAAGTCTTATATTTGTTCATTCGTATGCAATTGGTATACCCATATGTCTTACTTTTGACTCTATTTTTATGTATAAACCGTAATAAACTTATGATTGCGTGCACGTTTCAGATTCAATACGGACCTATTGGTGTTGGCGCCAAAGAGAATATTTTTAATAACCTATTTTTTAAACAAAAGTCGAATTGTGATACAATAATTTGAAATATAATTTTATAAGAAAAATATAGAGTTCCTTTATATAATGCCTAAATGTATGGTCGAGTGATTATTGAAAAAATGAACTACCAGTTATTTTAAAGGAAGTTAAACAACATTTATCAATCATGTTTGCATGTGTCAGCACGGTGTAATTTATAGTATTCGGAAAGCATTTTCTAATAACATTGATTTGTTGTAATGATAATGCTGGTATGACTTTCCGCTTGTGTAGGCATAGCCGACACTTTCGAACGATTAGCAGCTACTGCTACTGTCATATAAATTTTAATGCATCATCATCATTTTAAATGCTAGCGGTGTTTTTAAATCAATAATGCGCCGATAAAGCTATTTACATGTTTGTATAATTAATTCCGTCTAATAGTAATTCTGATCATTAACAGTTCTAGTAACTAGACGGACGCACATACCGTGTTTGACAAAGTATTGCAATTAATATGAATACTTACTACCATGCTACGCTCTTGACTAATTGAGTAATTAAGTTTATTTCTTTTAATTAAGTTATAAACTTTATAAGGACAAAAATATAGTCATTTGAAATCAAATATTAATTTTTTTAATCTTAAAGCGTATTTTCTTATTTTAAAAACATAATACTTTCCCCAGCTACCCACAATAACCATCGCTTAGCAAATACATACATAGGTATTTTATTGCCATAAAAGCAATAGATTTTCTGCGCTCCAGCGATTGTACCTAATAGAATTAGGTACTTTAAAGTGTAAGATACCCAAGTTATACTAATTTTCAGTATTGTCATCTGAAAGACATAATTGTTTGACACAATTTAAAAAACGAAGCCTACAAAGAAGCGTTCATTGGATCGGTCATAGATGGACAGGCGTGGAAATTTAATTCGCATGGCTTTACGATTTCCAATCACAACATTTTTAATCTCTGACCCAATTTGTTAAATCGCCTTACTGACCGCCTTTATTCGTCTTTTAAGACATTTATTTAACTATTTTTTGCGAACTGCGTTAAAAATTTCGAAAATAGCAAAAAATAAGCTTATGTAGGTAAGTAGAGATGCTATAATATCGAATTGTATATGATTATTGTTTATTAACTTAAAAATCAAAGTGTAGGGAGAGTGATTTTGTCTATATTTTTGTGTGGATTAGTGTAATTTTATTAAGAGGTTAGTATAATAATGCATAAATACTTATAACGTATCAATAGCTGTTTATCTTATTCATTCATTGTGGTAACAAAAAAATGATTATTTAAATTAGAAAATAAAATGGTAACATGTTTTGAAAACCTGTTAAAATTTTCTTTGAAAGTCAACCATAACTATGAAATACCTTAAATTTACACATGTGGGTCAGTAGATTACCGTACAGTAAAGTTAAATTGTCTTATTGTGCAAACTCATCTTGCCTATTTAAAAAGTATAATGGTACATACCTTTTTGAAAGGAACCGAACATGGATTATGGTAGATATAAAAAAATAGAAAATGTAGCGCAACGAAAAGAATATTATTGATCCAGTTGCCAAAGTTACTGATATACATATTCAGAATTTTTAAGAAAATATCGAAAGAAGTAATTTATTTTATCTAATTATATTAAATTTTTATTTAATGATTTTTATTAATATTTAACAATTGTTAATTTTGCAATCGATAAATGAATACCGTATCTTTCCGCCATTTTTTTTTGTTATTGTTGTTATTTCATTTATTTCTATTTAGACGATGATCAACGATTATACTGCCTTATTTTTAATTTTTTGTGTTTAAATTTAAAATTGTTTTTATCTTTATATTGTTTTTGTACATAATTTTAGCAAATATGTCTTTTTTATTAAAAGTTTGGCATTTTTATAAGCGTCCTGACTATACAGATATATTTTACCTAAAAGCCGCCAATCCACGTATACCTAACATTGCTAATATTACATGTGATAGTAATCACATAACATCCTGTAGAACTCTCTGTTCGTATTAATAATGAAGCAATAAAAAAAATAGAAGAAAAGAAACATATACCTATGCTACGAAGTATACCTAACATAAAATCTGCAAAGTATGTTCCAACCAGGTTTCTCAACAGCACCTTCATTCTTTAATTATGTAATTCTTAAATACCTAGTTTAATAAATAAAAAAAAAAAAACAACTTTATAAGTTATAAAATAAGTTTATAATTATAAGTAAATATTTTAGGTGCAAAGGTAATGCCACCTTTTCTTTTAGCTTGTTATTGGTTAAGGTAGAACCGTAAAAATCTTGATAGGAAGCTCTACCTCTCTATACCTTTAATCACAGATTAAAAAGTGATTTTATTTATTGCCCTTACATATAATTCAGTTTTCCAATGTTGGCAAGTTATTAACGGGGACATTAAAAAAGATTAATCGTAATTATTTTACTCATATTTAAGTAGGTACTAAAAATGAAAGTTAAATTAACTTATGACTAACATAAATAGACTGACTCTTAAACAATATTTATTAAAACGCTTTAATCATATGGATTATGGGTCTATAAAGAATATATTATTGATTTTAAATGTTATCGCACTCATAAAACTTGAAAAAACTTCATTTTAACTATAAATAAACCAGTTTAATCTGCAATCTGCATAGCCATGTCAACATTTCTACCTACTTTATAAAATTAATAGTTTTACCGTTTTAGGAGATTTAATGCTGAAGTCATTGTTGTACATACTGTATTTATGTTCCATCTTTGCTAGTAAAGTAATAAAACGTCGCTATAAACACTTGCAATGTACACTACAGTTATGTGTTCCTATTATATACTAGTTAAATATAAGCAAACAACTGGTTAGCTCAGATTTATCGTTTCTTAATTACTTAAACATTCTTGTAAATATTGAATTATGAGGCCATAAATTTTAAAAGGTATTTAGCAAATTCCTTTTATAAATCTTTAACGTTTTCATTGGATTACTAGCGCTAGCGATATGGTAGTATTACAAAAAAGTTTTGAATAAATATAATAATTTATTTAAAATCTAGTACTAATAATGCTCTGAAAAGTCTTATCAATTTTATTTTGGAAACTTTGAACGGCAGATTTATTACCTACTATGTACCTATTCATGTTTAAGACAGCAAAACATCCTTACATGCAGATATCTATTTATATTTATGTTTCTTTTCTTCGAATCCAAAGTGCATAATAAAGGACTGAATCGCAACTAATTTTAAGACCCCGACTTTTAATGCAGATTTATTAGTGACACGCTGGATGCGCTTGCGTCGGGACATAAGTGTTTGACTGCAAATTGGAATTATATTTTGCGTAAGTAAACGAAAGCGACAGACAGATGGTTTGGATTACTTTAGTGTTTCGCTTTATAATACAGATAGAAGAAATTAAAAAAAAAATACAACATACAAGCAATTTTAGTTTAGCAAAATGCTCGAGAAATGCTGCTAAAAGAAAGCTGAGAAATATAATGCTTATTATTGCTCAAAGGTAATTCAGGCGCTTATATTAACTTTAAATATCATGATATATCTATATAATTCGGTAATTATGTTTTTTGAAGAATTTTTAACGTATGCTAATGACTGTAATTTATGACTATTCCAAATCATTTTAATGAACGAATAACAATAACTTAATTTGGAATTTCAATGCAAGTTATTAACAAAATAGCTATATTTTTTATCCGCTATTAAAGACTGCATAAACAACCTGTCATTCTGTCAACTTTTTACGCTTAGCAAATTGAGAATAATATGTCTAACCAGTACCGCATCAATCAGTGTAAGCTGTAAAGGCATTGATACGTATAATATGATGTACATGATTGTTATCTATTTTTCTGCAAATAATTTTGCCATAGTTGGCTGAATTGATAAAATCTGTTAGGTGTAATACAGACCTGGATTAATAAACTTTTATTGTACGACTACGACTCTACATAATATTATGCCAATCTCAACTCGAGCTTCATCTTGCTACACGTTACTGTTTTTAACTGTGTGAGGTAGGTATATTTCATTTTAAGTTTTTAAAATAATTTAAGGTCAATTTTATCAATTAGATTTGTATAAATATCGACCTCACATATGTATCAGATCAGATATGGTCAGATATGATATTAATGGATCATTTTTATAATTATAATTAATTATTATTTTATGATTCAATAGCTCTTGGAGTAAAAATTTAATGGTTATAAACTAATATGCCATAAAAGGTTTAACTTAATATAAGTTTAACTTAGTTTATCTTAATTTAAGTTACAGTTATGGAGTACCTACAAGATTTAGAAAATGAAAACATCCACTTAACGTCACTTACACTTTCAAACTAATTATTACAATTAAAATATCAACGGTTTGTTAGAAAATAGCTGTTTCACGCAAAGGCTTGACAAGTGAAATGTTAAAGATATAATTAAACGAACGGTAGTTGAATTAATTAACTTCGATTTGTTAACACTCGGAAATATAATTTATGCGTATGGAAAGGATTAAATAAATGTTATATTAAAACATAATTTTAAATTTCCAATATTAAGCGCTTTAAAATTTTAGCTTTTCATATTGCTTTACATATAAAATATCTGGATAGAGATTAAAGTAGCTTGAGTACATTATTTGCGGTGTGTGAATAAAAATAGGTCGCTAAACTAAAGAAAATCTTACTATAGAGTTTACAAACACCTGGTTGTTAAAGCTAAAAATAGACAAAACCAGTATGTCTAAATAAGACAATGGAACGTAAACCAGAACAGGGCATAAATCAAAAATAACTTATTACTTTTAAAGCAATTATATTTTATTTTTAACAAAAAATAGAAATAAGTAGTTTCTATTAGTACCAGTATGTAAAAATATTTCTGGAATAGGTTTATATTGTTTTACTCGTACCTAAATTCTTAGTACTAATTTTTATAGATTAAATCAAAACGATATAATAATAACTAAAATATAATCAACCAAAACAATGGACTGAATAAAGGACGTAACTATCGTTTATTATTTAAACATTTATTGCATAATAAAACGAGCTTGTTGAGTTGGCTTGTTACTCGTACTGTAATATAATAGTCCAATGTACCTATTTGTTTATTGAACCACATTCTAAGAGCGAATCAAGCTAAACCTAATCACGGTCTAGCATATATTTTTGACAATTGATTTCTTTTTAAACGGTTTTATTTAGCTCTCCCCGTTTGTTTTATTTATTATTTATTCTTGGGTCAAATTTAGTAATTCGAATTTCACCCTCTTCCTGTCAACCGAT
>DVXP01002590.1:0-12505 GCA_018235645.1 Junonia grisea | reverse complement strand
ATTGTTTGACAAGCACGATATGACGTCATCCGTTTTGGGCACATTACGTATCGTGACATAGAGAATACGGGCCCTGATAGGGAGTTGGAAAGGAAGAAAAATTTTTAAAAGATTAAACTAAATAAATTCATAAATTGCTTTTACTGTTCCTTAATCATTTTTTATTTGTTTATTCCTTTTTATTCCTTGTACTTCAACAATGTAATGTAGGTACTAAATTCGTATTTAGAAATAACAAAACAAATCCGTAAATGACAAGAATGCTACCGGTAAATCTCAGTAGATTTCCTCGTTGGACTATAATAACGATGCTAAGCTAAATTCAACGTCTGTTTGTATTGAGACAACATTTATTATGAAAGACATTGGAAGCCACATGTGGATCTAATGCTACATATATACATACTTGATAAACGTCGATTGAAACGGTACGCTAAATCATTATAATTAACAAACGAAATGTATGAGATATGTATATGATTTCAGTTTTGTGCAGATTTTAATTTGTCTATATTTAGTATTAAGTTTTAGACCCACAAAAATTAATACACGCTTATTTGTATATAACTCGATATACGTCGCGGTTTTACTTGTTTATTTCTGTATCTACTAGTGACAGATTAACAGTTATGAATATCAAACATTCATTATTTTCATTCCGCTGTTATGGGTCCCAGCGTGATGTTTTATACCCCATACATTTTTGAGAGGAGTATGCTGACGTAGAAATATTTTTTATATCGGCCATGAAATAAATTTGAAGACATTGAAACAGTGAATGTGTCATAAAAGTGAGTGAATAATACTAAATAATAAAATTAGGGGAATATCAATCTATGCGTGATTATCTAATATACATAAGTATATAAGTCGGTAACACTTATATATATAGTCAAAACCGACTATATATATATATATAGTCGGTTTTGAGCATCTTCATCATTAAATTTGAGCAGTATTATCATTATAATTTCACGAAGAAAAACCGAAAACTACCAAATTTTTAGCTGCAGTTAAGATTTTAATATTTAAATATTGTTGTTATTTTTGTTTATCATTTCGATTTTACCTTTAATATTCTGATATCACCACTGATTGACTGAGAATGATTACTAAAAGCAAAATAAATTGTAGTATATTTTCGATTTAAAATTTAATTTTCTGATATTACTTATTTTTGATAGAGAACGATTAGGTACTAAAAGCAAAAGCTAGGTACTAAAATGGTATTAAATATTACCTATATTTTTTTCTTAACACCTTATATATGCACGATATTTTGTAAATACGTCAATAAAGTCGCGTTATGAAGCTTGTATATGAATATTTCGTTTCACAATTGCTATCATGGCACGTGAATGACGAGTTTGAATGGACGCCCCGAGCGAGTTTGGCGGAAGTCCAACCGCACTGATTATTTTGCTCTCGTAAAATATGAACCACTAATCCCTTTTGTACAGAATGTTATTTTTTTTTCGAAAATTAATAAATCAGTAAGCTGTTAGCCGTTAAAATTGTTTCAGGATTATTACACGGCACTCATGTGGTCGCGAGCGGCTGCGAATACAACGTAAAAATCTATTATGAAATAATTTTTGTGTGGTTATTTGTTCCACTCAAATGAACGTCCTATTTTTACATTTTTACGAGTTGTTTTATGTTTAAATGAATGTGGGCCTTTTGATGTCTTTTTCCTTTTATATTATTAATCTAATTTTATCACTAGCAAACAATGTTTTATTGAGATAAGCGTATTATGAAACTGTTGACATTCGTTTTACGATTATTATGATTTAAGTTTTTTAGGACAAAAGATTTTTTTTGTTGATGAAAATATTTTGATTATAAATTAAATTACGTCGAGCATAAGATATTAATAGCATATGTCACGGTGGATTAATGTGACATAAAATTAAATATTAATAGAAATAGCAATGTAAAATATTTTCGTTTTTATTCTCAGTTTAAAACAGGTTTAGTCCGTCTTAATTACCGTTTCCGTGATCGAGATAGGTTATTTAATTGTAATGGCTCCACTAGATCTTCATAGGTGTGGTCTTGGTTCAATTATCTCTAGATTTATATGATATAAAATAAATTCACGCGCTCTCAGAACTGGGTGTCGGTGGCTTGTAGCGTATGATTTATTGCCCGTTAGTGTTGAAATGACAATGTGTAATTTGTAGAATATGTAATAGCTTAATTTTTATAGTCAAAATATTCGATCGGTTTCGATACGCGTTAAATCGATTATTTTAATAAACAGTCATGAAGATATGATATATGAGATGTGAATACGGAAATTAAAAAATTCAACTCCGCTTTGCATATTCGTAGATAAGGAATTTATGCGAGTATTTCGTTAATGAGTTAGCACCTTGGAATTCGCACTGTTTGTTTAAAGCAGGTACACAAGCGTAAGCAATTTTCCGGCGTTTCGCTACAGGTATGGTTTTTATATGTGAAAATTATTAGTTCATTGAACCTTCCCCATTGACCGATTACTACTGTTATTCTTTAACGTTTCCTATGGTACTGAGTAAACAGTTGAATCACCCTACACAGTAGTTTCCTAGTGAAGATGTTTTATAAACTATTACTAGGTCATTCAACTACCTTAAAAATTTACCTACCTACTTCTAAAATATGTATTCTATGGCTCTCTATCTAAATATAATCATTGGTACTTAACATAAAGTTTAACACGAGATAAATCATTATTACAAAAAATAATAATAATAACGTTAAACCCAAAACCAACACATAATTATTTTGTTAGAAAATAAGTTTACTAAATTATCCTAGAGTATTTTTACTATAAATTATCGGCCATGTAAGCAGATGCTTCAAAATTGACTTAGTAGATAAAATTCGGTCCCTTTTCCGGCGATTCAGGGTAAGCAAACTGTTTTGCTAGGGCACCCGCGGAGACGCACCTTTGTAATATTTATTATATTTTGTAATTGGCCCATTTTATCGCTTATCTCGTCTGTCGTAATTTCAATTCGGAGATATCTCGCGCTATCAAAATTTTAATCATATGAGACTCTATATTAAGAGTTTGTGAATATGTACTCATGGGTACTAGTTTTTTGCCTTAGCTACGTTCACGTTAATTAAGGTATTGTTTTGTTGAATGATAATAAAAATTCAGTTTATTTTTATTTCATAGGGGAATGTGTACTTCTTACTGCCATATGTATCCCTGCTTACGTGTACGCAAAATTGCGCAAATCGTTTATCAGTAGTTAATACGTAAAACAATATCAAGCAAACAAACTCACATTCGCATTATTAACATTAGCTATTTACGTTCAATCAGAGATAAATAATTCGCCAGTAGTGACCTCTGTATCTAATGTCATCAATGATATAAAATTAGTTTTAGATTACACGAAACGGTTGAAGAGATCTTATCGGAAATTTATCTGGTTGTCAGTACGTTTTGTTAAAATAGAAATGACAGCATTCAATCAAAGTTTATAGCTTGTACGTGTATTGGTTTAATGGGACATCAAACTCTTATATCATAGACCGTGCCACACTAATACTCAATTTTGTAAACCATATCTATCCATCTCTATGCGATTCAATGCCTCATATTGTTACATTTTTGGTACTATTTATAACTTTATAAGGAGAACTAAATCACGGCTTCATATCGTTAATAAGTTTCTTGGTTTTATTAACATATCTACTTATATATTGCAAACTTAATGCCATAAAAAAACCAGATAGGAATACGGCATACTTTGAGGTTAATGATAAAAAAAATCCTACAATATTTTGTGTCAAATTACACTTAATGGAAGTGACATTGCCATATCGAAAAGAGGTTGTAATTTTTTAATGGTTCGCATTGGCATTGGCTTTTATCTGTGCCATAAAGTTAGCGATTAGATCGCACTCGTAATAGACAAGTGTGAGACGACTCTTATAAAGGCGGCGAGATTAGAGCTATAATCAAAGACGTCTAATGAATATCAGTTAGCACTATGACGTAACAATCGAGCTTTTGTATATTTTACACTTTAAGCTATTTTTCTCCGAAGCTATTATTAAGCCCGAAAAGATAGTTGTAAGTTGCGTGTAAAAAAAAACAAACATTCATCCATACTCATAAATGTACTTTATATACTTAAAATTACGCGAAGAAGCATAAGCTATTGAAATAATTTTATTTTGTCTTTTTAGATTCAACGATGCGCTTAAAAATGTAGTGAAACATAATTTATTGACATTGATATTTGCAGGATGTCCATTAATTATATGATATTTTTTTACAAACAATATAAACTACCTACTGAATTTCTTGCCGGCTTTTCTTGGTAGAATAATCCACATTCCAAGCCGGTGGTAACTTCATATGAAACTATGGCAATATAATGTGATGATTTGAAAGAGCTTACAAACTATGTATTTCACTGATACAACTAATTAAAAGAAGTAACCTCCCGAAGTAGATACTGAACGTATTATAAAATTGTTCTACCTTTAATTATAATTATGAAAGGTCTACATTCCAAATTTGCATAATAGGTATGCTTTATTTTATAAATGCATATTATCTTAAAACGAAATATTCATTAACACAGGCGAAGTCTAAAGAAAATGATGAAGAAAATGAGATGCCTCATAGTTTCGATATCATAGATAAAACCTCTGGTTATATGGCAGCGTTAAATAAAGGGTCTGCTCAGGTAACACTTGGGCTCGTGTAACCTAGTTAGTGAGTGATAACAGAAATTAGGGAGATAACGTGATAACGTCTCACCTACTGTGACATTGAAGTCCAGTCGACCTTGCGGTACAGTTTCTTTTAATTACACCTAATGTATGTCATTTTATTTTTTGTAATTAAGTGTAATTTTTAGCCAAATTGATAGATACACTTTTTGGTATATTTTAATTGATTTTGTTTTTAGTGGACGTGAACTTGAATTTAGAAATAGATTGTCTATTTTTTTATTTCGCTTTTTTTTAATTTAAAGTGTGTGATAAATTATGTTAATAATAGTTTCTAATAAATTATAAGGCTTGATGAAAAATTGGGTGCATTATAACATGGAGTGATTTATAGAGGAAAACGGTGCGTGCGAGCGATACAATATTTTCTCTCGCGACGTTTTTAAATATCATATTTTTTATTCCAAGGTGTCACAATATAATGTTACAGATAATAAAAGTAGTATATTAAAAAAAGTAGTTCAATTTTTATCTTGATATTCTATCAGCGTGATGCGTTCATTCATACTTATGAAATATAATCTTAATTACATTTTACTCACGTGCTGTAGACGCTTATTATTTATTATCACAAAAAATATTTATAGCAACTTTTTTTAAAATTCGCGTGTGAATAAGTTTTAATTACTTATTATAATTATTTTCTTAGAAATATGTAATTAACTGATTCGCGTTTTTTAAGATCCAATTCATTTATTATTTTGTCTTAATTTTTCTTAAAAAGATGATTAAAAATGTTTTGTGATCTTTAAATCTATGTTAATTTTTTAAATACAAACAAGTATTTAATTAAACTTTAGGAACAAAATATAAATCATCATCTTGTTTGTAAAAAATATTTAACGTTGAGCTTCACACATTAAATTAATTTAAATACGATATTCCTGTCAAAACAAAGTTAAAAAAAAAACAAAATCTTAAATCATGATAATTTCACAGATGATATCCATGCATAAAAAATATTAACACTTCACATTGGCTGTTTCATTAAATACAAACTCACGAAAAAAAATAACTGTCAACCAAGCGTTTTGACAGTACGCATTTTCGCGCCAATTTCCCGAAGAGCGCGTAAAAATGTTCGTTCGTGGACGTTGGCGGGCCGCGCTCTCAATCTAAACTGTGAGTCGAGACCATCTCACTACCTTACGATTTACGAGCGTGACGCAGAAATAAATAACATATTAGAGCGTTGTTACAGGATAGGTCACGTGATGTGTATATTAAGCCCATGAGACCAGCCTGAAAAATAATATGGTATGGGTTTTAATTAAAACACGAGAGCTTGTTTTAAAAAATATGAAAGTTTTAATTAAAGTAACAGGCGAGTATTAATTTTAAAATTATTTGCAGCTTTTTTTAGTATGTTTATTTTTATACATGTTTACTTGTTTAGTATAACTACGTAGATGGTAAAAATAAATAGATAATATATTATTCAACGTAAAAAAAACTATTTTTGTATAGGTAGATAATAAATTTAGGAATTTATTAATACATATGAAATGCTATTTATTCTTAACTTAATTAGAATTGAATTAAGTAGATATTATAGTTTTGATTTTGCATCTTTTGTTACGGTATCGTTATAAAAATTCAAATGAACTAAAAACGAATTGATATATGTAACATAATATTGAAAGCCTACTCAGTAATATGAAGATAATCATTAAGATACTCGTAGTTATGAAATCTTGTTAAGACTTTATAATCAAATCTTACGTTATTCTGCAATATCGATTTCCTCTTAATTATATACAGGGCAATCCCGTTAAGGAGACGCACTTTAAAAGAAAATAATATTTTAATTTTTATTCAACTATCACAGCAGTGACATATATATAAAGTGAAAAAATTTGACCTGAATTTTGTGAAAATTGTAACGAAGTGTTCTCAAATTTTAATGATGATATTTTATATTCTTCCGCGAAATTTTAAAATAATTGCACGTCAAGATTAAGCTGAATTTTACGTTGTATTTTTTACACTTGGGTTGTAATTTTGTGGGCCAGAAATTTTTAATTTTTAAACAGATTTTGCCTACGGTTTTGCTCGTGTGAAGTTTGGATTAATTTTATTTTAGGAAAATAACTATACTGTGTTTATAATAATATTTTTAGATATCTGTGTATTGGATAAAAAATTAAACCGTTGAAATATAAATGGACAAACAAAAATATTTTTAGACAAAGTTTTAATATTGTGTACGTTTTCTCATGACGCTTAAACTAATCACTGAGCAACTGTTAGAGTTTGGGTATGTAATGAACCAATCTTTAAAATTGACACTACATCTTAACAAAAATAATGAACTTGCACCACGCTATGTTTAAAATTAAATGTCGTTCTTGGTTTGGATTTGCGTGCGTAGCGTTTCCGTGCGAAACCGCGCGCTGACTTAGCTGTATTAATGGCGATTTGCGTGTATGCGTGCAAAACCGTGATTTGAAAAGTACGGGACATTTACAAAGTAACCGACGACATATTGGCATTTTTACGAAGATGACATTTTGGGTTTCGCTGAAACCATTTCGGTGTCGTAAATACGCATTGAACAATAGTTATGCGAAAAAACACTCTACTTTCTTGAGTTGTAGATATCAATCAAATTATGATTAAATATTCAGTGAGTATACATTAAGAGTACTTTACAAAATTATACACATTTGTCTTAACAACTACGTTCACGGCTACGGCCTACATGTTATAAACCCATAAATTTGATCCCCATTTAGATATTTTAAGACACATCAACGCTTTTTAAATTTTATAGTAATTGCTGACTTCCTTTTATATGCATAGGTACATAGTTAGAATATCTACCTTTTTTATTTCTTTTCTTCATACTTAATATGTATCTAAATAAAATAACGGTATGCCAGTTAATTAAAATTAAAGTAGAAAAAATATATGCAATTAAAGATTAACTAAAGATAAAATCTACGATAGCAAGAAAAAGTCGTTATGAAAAAAAAGTAAATTTATGAAGAGCAGAAAAAGTATTTTAGAAAAATCATGTTATAAAATTAGCGGTACATAAATGTAATAAACTAATGGCAACTTAAAATTATTAAGTGGCGTGTACGATTACTTAAAGTTTCGTGTTTTTTTCTATTAGTACTTACTTCAACTGTGTGCTTAATGGAAATTACTCATAATCTACAAAATATGGAAGAAATAAAGTATTTATATGTATAGTATTTAGAAATATATACCCGTAAACATGACTGCTGTAAAAATATACACGAATAAAAATACGTTTTAAATTATAATGTGCAAGAAGCGCGAACATCTAAGAAAATACTGATCGAATTTTGTTATTCTCATCAAACCACGTGCACCGTGAATCGATCAAAACAATATTTGGTCTAGTCACAGACTAGCCTTAACGTAGTCGGGTAAATGTACGATAAAGCCTTTCAGATAACTGTAATTTGACGGACAGGTGTAATTAGCTACTCGCTACCGGCAAATGGATGGTGATAAGGTAGCTTATTCTCCGATCGCCAGTATTGATTCAAGTAATGCGTTCTTCGAGTAATTCTATTATACGCGTTCCTAAAATACACAATTTAGTAATACATATTGTATTGTGTTATTATGTAATGTTTAGTTTTATGTTTTGTATCTATAGATATAAAGTTTGTTTCTTATTTTGTTTGTTATTTATTTTTGCGTACCATAGCCTATTTATAGGAGAAGATAACAGGTTATACACAGGTATTATGTCCTCATACTATGTATAAAAGCAATAGGAATATATGATCAGCATTTATTCCTATTGCTTTTAGATATAGAATAGATAATAATAGGACAGATTAATTATAGCTAGGTTCTATTTTTAACCTTAAATTGTATAGGTGTGTGTAAAACATGAAAACCCTTTTTTATTATAAAAATATTGAAAACAGTGATTGATAGGTAATTGTCTGATAAAGTGGAAGGGCAGCGAAGCATTTTTATCTGTTTTACATGTGAGACTAAAAACATTATGTATAGAAAACTTTAAATTCATCTATGTATGTTAGTTAACAAAGTTATTTTGTAAGTGTAAAATATGATTTATTCCTAGTAAAAATTAGTTAATCGAATATTTCTAGTTGTTTCACGAGAAGAGAGTAAATTTTATATAGCTATGTGAAATTTCAATTATTCTAAGTTATAGTTCCAATTGAAAGGCATATTATTGGACAAAGCCTATATTAATGTTATAGGCAATATAGTAATTTTTTGCGTATAATTTTAAAATAAATTGATAAATAATTAACAAAATGTTTTGCCTCTAACTAAAAACTAGTGTTATTCCGATTTAATTTTAAAATTTACAGAATTTCATTTTAGAATTATCGATCGAGTGCAGAATAAGACATCAAGGAGCACGCGTAGTTAACAGCGCGAGTAAACAACGATGCCCTTCGAGATAGTTATTGATGTATTAACGTTAATGCTCCATTGCGGAACATTTCGAATATTGTCCAGCTGTTGCATTAGTATCGCCGATAATCGACGAATTTATCACAGGGGCATGTATTGTGGGTGTAGAATTGTGGTGTTGCCGGCACTTAGTGGGGAAATTCGTAAATAAACTACGCGGTTTCATTCTTTATGTCCGTACGGGAATGTAATTTATGATAACGATACACGGTATCAGTGAAAATATAATTGTTTTTGTTTCATTATTTCCATGACTAACTGGGTTATTTTTACTGACTGTGTGTTAAAATTTCGGGTCTAATTAGAGCATGATATCAATTAAATATTGTATAAGAAAGTTAGCTAATCCGAATACTTTTTTCAAAGATCCAAAATATAGGTATCCATCGAAATTTGTATACAAATTTAATTAGATCATTTACTACAAAGTGAAAAAGTATGTTCTTATTAACGTAAAATTAGTTCTCAACAGTCAATCCATTGTGAATTCCATAACACGAGAACAAACACATAACAAGACCGCGTGAAGAAGGACACTTAGCAGTTTATTCAAAAAATTATATAGCACGTGAAATGTTTGAATTTGCGAGAATTTTAGCGAATATATTATGCAATTCGCCGTGAACTGATAAAAATGTTTACACGCTGCGTTCCAACTCTCAAGACACGATTAGCGTCAGTTTGTAATATAATTTAGTACCAGCATTCTCTTTAGACGTGAAAAAAATATTTACACAGATTTCAACTATCATCTTTTGTCGCCATTTGCATTAGTGAAGTCGTAAAGTAAAGAGGGCATAGAGGGTTCATTGCTGAAAAATAATATTATCATCAAAATGGACAACGTTTTGACCGAATAAATATTTTTTGTATATTTTTTTTGCACAAAACACTGCCTTTGACTACAGAATAGCTTTATCGAAGTACAACAATTTAACAGTTTGATTTTTTTGTATATTGTATATGCCCCTTGACTGTCACAAGTGGTCACAATGAAACCCTGTAGTCACAATGTTGCATGATAGCGGTAGTTTTTTAACAATTAACCCTCAGAATAAAGGCTATGTTTTCGTAACCTACATATATTGTGCTGTCTCTCCTTTTTGAGGAAAACATTGAAGTTTGACATGTAAATAAATGATAGGGGGCCTATATGGTTAAGAGTGTTGTTTCATCAATGTTTATTGAAGTCGAAAAGTGTTGCGTAAAATCTTTGTCGCGGTATCACAAAGTAAAGATTTCCCATAAAAGGTTCAACAGAATGACAGTTGCCTGTCTCATAAATCATTCTACGATGGTAACGTAATTCGGCCGTTTTCATGGTGTTGCTACATTTATAAAATATTACTGGAAGCGGCATTATCGTGACTAATTTTCTGAACATTTAAATATTCTCTTAGTCTTGCATCGATTAAGTTATTAAATGGTATAATTTACAACTTCACTGAATAACGAAATGTAAGCAAACAGATTTATTTCCAATAATTTTCTTGTCTAAAATATTCAGCGGGTACCTAATTAAATAATTAAGTTGTAAAATAGTCAACAAAAACTATATTGAATGATAAATGATAAATATAACGTTGAGTAATATTTTAAGTTGCCCTTAGTGCTATATTATGCATAATTCTGTTTAAATATTTGTACAACCTAATAACCTCCGGAATAATAATAATTTATTAATAAGTGAAAAAAGTCGACACATACATAAGTATTTTCATTTACTTTATTAAAAAAAATAAAAAATGTAAATCTGCAAGATAAAATTACCATATTTATTTTAATATTTACTTCTAAGCAGACAACACCATAATTTTATGGTAGCAATAGCACTGGGCCTCACATCCTTATAAGAAGATTCCCTATTCGGCGCGTTGAACTCGCGACCTTGGTCAGAAATAGTCTAACGAATTCACCAAATTTACGCCACACAAAACAAATTTGTTTAGAGCTTATCAGAATTTAAAGTCCCGTATATTATAAATATGTTTTTATGAATTATTCCATTGTTATTCAGATATTTCTATTTGATTAAGATAAATAAATAATTCATTAGCCGCGTTACTCCGGAACCAAATTCTACCCGCAATTTAGGCATACCGCAGTAATAGGGTTAGTTAGTCATTGAATAAAAAAAATAAATAGATACTTCTTTTGTTCGTTTTTACTTTATCATTAACCGTGATTTTATGTAACGTTAAAAAGTATTTTTATACAAGAGTATTTCCGAGGTCAAAAGATTTTTGAGGTCAACTCGTTGAAATATGAATGAACGAATGAATATGAAATCAATTGAGTGAAGTATGAAGTGGAAAATATATTTCTACGCTCTTAACCATGCTTTAATAGGTAAGTTTTTATCATTAATTCCAACTGGTACTCTCATTCATTGAACGAATAAAAAGGAGGCTATTATAGATGGAGTTATTATATTTGAGGCTATTATATCGAGTTATAGCCTATTATTAGATACATATTCGTGTCTTATAAATTGTAATTAAAATGGTCAAAAGTTATGCAAATAATTTATTTTTATTCTATGTTATATCTATAAAATTGGTGATTAATTCGTTGTTAAACTTGGTAAAATCAGGATCACAGAAATCACCTGTCGGAATTAATTATCACCACTAACACCACACTACGAGTACAATGCGAGTAGTATAAATATCAATCGCACAATATAAAATTAAACGCGAACAAAACCGGAATGCTCAACCAGTATCATAATGAGAAATTACCCGTATTATAACATAACATGAGAATTACCATTAATCTCACTATTGTATTATGATTTCATTATTTATTGTAGTGATTTCATATTTCAATACAATTCAATAAAGGTACGAAATCCAAACATTACACACTTTAGTATCCAAATATTATTCTTTGGCTTAAAAAGTGCACTTAGTCAGTTCTGTAACAGTTCTAACAATAACATATACGATATACTGAAGTCAAACAAGCAAACTCGAAAGACATATTTATGTTCTTAATCGAAGCCATTTTCAGTTTTCATTGAGTCACACCATTACCGAATTGTTAATCCAGAGACGGATTTAAAGATTAAGACGGCCTGGGACGAAGCAAGTTAACTGCTTACTTTTGTATTCCAGACGAAAAAAAATATTTTTAAATTTTTCCATACAAAAAGAAGAAATATAAATAACTTAAAATGTAAAAGCTCAATGTACATACTAGTACGAGTAGTTGCTACATTTGAGCCGAGATGGCCTGCTGGTGCTAACACGTGGATCTTAACTAAAGGTCACGGGTTCAAGCCCTGGCTAGCACCGCTGGATTTTCAAGTGCTAAATTTGTGTTT
>DVXP01002589.1:0-12505 GCA_018235645.1 Junonia grisea | reverse complement strand
AGCCAGGGTTTGAACCCGTGACCTTTGGTGAAGATCCACGTGTTCGCACCACGAGGCCATCTCGGCTCAATTACTAAATTAACAAATAATTACATATAACCAAATTAATTACTAAATTAACGAGGGCAAAGATTTTATAAGAAAAATCAAGCTTAAGTCTAAAGAGATTGATGAATCGCTTTTAATCTCCGAGCCAAAGTTTGCAGGTATTTCACAACTTTACGAGGCCTCGCTCAACTGCCTGTACAATATTATAAACAAGCTCTACTTATTTGTGTATTAGTGGCGTTTTCTAAACATCATTTATTAATTAATTTAATTAAATTTTAGTAGACACTTTTTTAAGGTATACTTATTCATGGTTTAAGATGTAAAATCTTATGTACATATCAATACTATCATAATTAAAACTAAAGCATCTCAAATTGCAATATAATAGCAACAGAAATATCTCTAGATTTATTCATTACTAGATCCTGTCTGTCACTTAGTCACCTGACTTGGTACTCGTAGCAAAGCGTAGCGTCGTAGCTTAACGTCATGGCGTAGCGTCGTAGCATAGCACGTCTAACAAATATCCCAATATGTTATGAAATATAATGGCGTTTGGTCCTTAGACAATATTAGACATTAAAAAACTTGATCTCGATATCTCAGAATGTTTTTCATTTCTTCATAGTTATACAGTTGTATCACGTGTGTATTTAAATTTGCAGTACAAAAGTGCCCCAACGGCCTTGATAAAGTATATTCTTCTTTTTTTATTTCTTCTTTTTAACCCCCGATCAAAAAAGAAGTTTGATAACATAGCAGATGTTTGTCTATGTGTCTGTCTGTGGCATCGTAGCTTCTAAACGGGTGAACCGATTTTAATCTAGTTTTATATTTGAAAGAGGGTTTTCTAGCGGTGGTTTTTAGACATGTTATAGCAATTTTTTATTCCGGAAAAATTATCTGATACTGAACGACGACAGTTCACTTAGATAGTTGGCTAAACAAACATCAAGCACGCGAGTATTCTAAGATCATTCTAAGAATGTTTTTGTATCAGAGAGAATAACGAGAGAATGCTTTGTTAAAGCATTCTCTAAAGGAATTTAATCGAATGTGGCTAGAACGAGCATTCGCTCGTTCGTGTTCGTTTAGTTTAAATGTACACTTACTACAGCGATAAACGTCCACGCGGGAATATCTTTTATAATTAGGAGCTTGTCTTGAAATGGTATCTTAGGACGTAAATTAATAGAACGTTCTAGTAATTTTAATTAGACAAAGAGACGGTTCTATGTGTCATTCAAAGCTAACAGACGCTAGACAATGTAATTTCTAAATGTAAATTAACATTGAGTATGTATTTTAGGTTTCAGATTTTGTGTTTTCCTTAATGTAATTAGGTAATTATTTGCGTTCACTTTAATACTGTTAACGAATTTAGGGATTAGTAAGTCACTTTATTCGAAGGATTTTTGGTATTCGTAAAAACGGCTTTACAGATAACTTCGTTAGTTTTTTAGAGTTCCGTAGTCAAAATGGAACCCTTATAGTTTCGCCATATACGTCTGTCTGTCTGTCTGTCCGCGGCTTTGCTCCGAGGTGCTTAGTCCTAGAAAGCTGTAATTCGGCATAAGTATAGATATGAATCGCGCCGAGAAAGTCGTACAATAAAATCTCTAAAAAAAATGTTTGTTAGGGTGTCTCTCCTATATGTAAAGCGAAGCTAAAAATATTTTTTCTCATTTATCTCATAGTGTGGGGTATCTTTGGATAGGTCGTTTAAAAACAATATAGGTTTGGGGAAACCATTTTTCCGAGCAAGAAGCCGTTTCCGAAATATTAAGCTTTTAAGTGTTAATTTTTCTTATAGTCAAGTGTCTTCCCCCCTCTACCCACTAAACCGCTGCTTCTAAAAACGTGAAAAAATTCACGACAGTAGTACATATGATCAATTTACAAGCAAAATTGTCACGCATATATAGGCTTTTATAGTTAACGAGTTATAGTCGATCAAAGTAAAAAAAATATATTTCACCCAAATTTCATTGAAAATTATTAAGGTAAATATGTTAGTTGTTACAAAATAAGTTAATTCTAAAGATTAGATAAATAGGTGACCGTATATTATGATGGAAACTACGGAACCCTTCATGCGCGTGGCTCGACACGGACTTGGACGATTATTTTTTTTAATTCAATTCATAGGTATAATATCGTTTTATCGAATACTTCTTTATGCCCTTACCAGCCTTACATTATATGAAGTTTTTGTAAATTAAACTTGTATCTACTACATAATACGTATGTTCAGAGCAAGTTAGTAGTACCTGCAAATAGTATTTGCGAAGAATATGTCCTGTGGATGATGGCGTAGTAGCTTGCTTTGAAGGTAAGTAGTGGAATTACGTAGGTATACCGCGTGTACATGCCTTGCTGCAGAATATTGTATTTCTATGACTTTAACAAAAATCTCTCTACTTAAAATCAAAAGTCATAATTTAGATTTTTTAATTTATCATTTAGAATTAATTGAAGTTTATATGGAAATTAATTATAGTTTTTGTTTAAACTGGCTCAATATCGGAGTGTTCTTGGAAAGCCTATCAACTACATGGTTAGTGGAAAATAAAAATGTGTTTTAAATAAAAGCAACCAATTTTACGAGACATCGGGACAGTTTAATAACATCATGTAGGTATGTCGGTATTGGACGGGTGTCGAAAGGGCAAGTTCAGTTTGACAAGGGGCGACAGGTTGACTAATGGCGGCGTTCTTCCAATGCAACGCTGTTTTGGAATTAGGAAACTTTTAACGTGAAATTAAATGTACTAATAGGTATTGACATTATTAAGTACCTAACTTGTTTGTGGTAGATTTTTTCGTATAGTGCTAAAGGACGGTATGGACTATTGATTCGTTTAGGATAGTTATTATTTAAGTAAATGTTATTAGCAGCTTATAAAAATAAATTTTACTTTATCTAATAATTTGTTGCAAATGTATAATTCATTACATACACAATAAAACTAACATAATAAAATTTTAACTATATAAGTAATAGATAAGCAAGAGTCACACATATGTTTATTAAAACAGCTTTAGTTGTATTAAAAGAAAATATTTTTATCGTGTTAATGTAATCCACTTATGTACATATACTGGTTATATGAACAGAGTACTTATCGTAAATAAAGATATTTTCAGCAAATAAAAAAACCTGTTTTATTTTACAATAATCCACCACATTACTCATCATATTTACCTATATAGAAAATACATTGCCTAAAAATTCAAAGGTCATTTTCAAAGGGGAATGCCAAGTTTCCATATTAGACTCGGCTAAAACCGACAAAGATGAATTATACTTTATTGAAAATGGTAAAAAAAATGAAATTAAAACTATAAATTACTTTTCTGTTAGAAGTTCGCCAAAAAAAGTTAGAGCTTGAAAACGAAATATCACGCGATGTTTCTCGCATTATATTATTTAGAACCATTCAGACCCGGTAAAATAGCTCAATCGATTTATTAAAAATATATTATATCTATTGCATTAATCTACAACACCGTGCACAAAACACGGATATACTCAAAAATATAACCAATATATTTTTTACTATAATGTTATAAGAAAACGTGTTGTGAATGTGTTCGGTTACAATAAAATCATAATATGAAACTTTTCACATCAAATCAGTATAAATAAAATAATGAATCAACTGTATTATTGTATTTCTAATCCTATTGGTAATATGAAATGCATCAGTTATGTGGGTAATAATTAAGTAACTATTTAAATTGAAGTCTAATCAATGAAGTTCTTCAACTTTCATTTCAATCACAAAATTCATTTATTTTTATAATATAAATTAACAATATTATAAAAGTATGTCAGTTGATTTTTTGATTCGGGCCTCATCTTGGCATTCTCCTTTTGTTATAAAAAATATTAAGATAACTTTATGTTTTTGAAAAGTGAATCCATAAGAAAAATCTTATCACAAATATCATTTGTAACACAGTTATGCAGGATGTCGAATTAGCCACTATGAAACAATAATTAAGATTGAGCGCCTGATGTAATAATGAAAGCAATTTACAACATACAAGTTAGCTATTATTTTATATAAGGCGTCGTTTTATTGTTTTATTCTTTACCCAAACAACTTTATATTATGTTAAACTATTTTTCGTCATTCAATGGACAATGTTTTTAGTGGATCTCTTCCAGTTCATAACTGCGGGGTATTTGCACCCAGTTTCGTCGGAGATAAAGCGATTAGTGTCGTAATATTATTTCAGGGCCGAGGCCGGACCAAGGAAATTCAGTAAAGGGATTCGTGATAAAAGATTTAGCTGCCTCGAAGGAGAGACTATGTTGGTGTATTGAATTGTTGGTTAATTATTTTGACTTAATGTAGATTAAGAAAAGGAACTTTGAAAATATTCCACTTTAAATGCATTGGTCGCTTTGAATATAAAAATCATTGTATCAAAAAATCGTCGTCTTATGTTTTGCTTTTAGTCATTTTGTATCAAAAAATCGTCGTCTTATGTTTTGCTTTTAGTCATTTTAAAGAAAGAATCAGACAAATTAAGAATAGGTATGTTACAGACGTTAAGTCGGTGCTTTCACTACATTAATATGAATTCCGAATAAATACACATTTCACATATTTTTCTGACATTCCATCATTTATATAATGAGTCTGATAAAAAAAGTAATATTTACGAATTAGTTTTCGTGATGAAAAATTCAGTCTTTTCAATGTAACTACTTATTTTATATTTTTCAATTTGGTTTTCGCATTGAAAAGAAATATTGTAAGTGGATGAAATTGTGGAAGAAAAAGTGGATGAATAAAAAACCTTATTTTCACTTAATAAGATCTTACTAGAACCTTTAACTCAATAATATAATTTAATATAAGGGACATTTACTTGGTTGTACAGATTGGAGAGTGCTTAACTAAGATTGGATATTGTCATTAGATTACGTGAATCTAATATAAGGTGGCCAGGATTAAGTATTGATGAAGGATACATCGAGGTGTAGTTCAGTGTTCAGCAGACTGTGTGCCGTGGAAATTATTTGGTGTGCCACAAAAAATAATGGGATCGACCAAAGGCGGAAGAAGGAATAATAAATAAATAATAATAAGTAATAGGAAGGAAAAATAAAAACATATTGTATTTTTAATGTAGATGTACAATGTCATATTTAAAATTTGACTTTTCATTCATTTCCGTCAAAATTTTCCGTTCGGATCTTCCGATGTGCCATGAAGGAAAAAAGTTTGCAAAACCTTGATTTAGTCTACTATTTTTTTTACCGAGGTGAAGCCAAAAGGCATGATTTTAGTCTACATACATTTTATGTTATGTAAACATATACAAAGCATCTAAATAAATAATAGATCGATATTGTTAAAAGAGGTACGAGTATGTATCACAGTTTCGTAAAAATTGACTATGGCTGTATAAAAAATCACTCTGAATTTACCATAGAATTGGGTTTTTCTAAACAACGGCGGGACTAAAGCGGGACTATCCCGTTAAAATCATAACGTGTTGTCACCTTAACCTAATGTGATCAGATAGGACATATATCTCCGTTACATTACCGCGTGTAATTGCGTGTGACAATAACGATGTTACGCGTTAACCGGTTTACATTTAACATGAACGGTTAAATTAATTTGTTAACTTAAAACATGTGTATCTGAAACGTCGATAATCTAGGACATATCTCGTAATACGATCCAGAACTTAGACAAAAATTATCGCGATTTTGTTAAAATCTGAAAACAGAGGAATACCTCCCATTATATATACATAATCATGCAATTCTAATTGTAATTAATATTTCTAGATAATTATTTTTTAACCTAAAGGGGAAGTTCGTAGTTTCAAAACTTCATACTTTTCAAAAATACGGAATTTTGTTCACCTGAGTACGGTGAGTACCTACTTCTTCCGTTATTGAAAATTAAAAATTAAAGAACTGAGGCAATTCATTTGTTGATCCATAAGATTGATCTAAAAGTGTATCCATTTCATTGATAATAAAATAAAATAGATTTATCAAAATGACAAACTTATGGATTCTGATTTATTTATTAGTCCAAAATTTGTAACCCCTTGGTGGCAGCCAAAATGAATAAAATACGTGACAGTAGCGATGGGTTTGTT
Organism: Junonia grisea; assembly: GCA_018235645.1. NCBI lineage: Eukaryota > Metazoa > Arthropoda > Insecta > Lepidoptera > Nymphalidae > Junonia > Junonia grisea. The sequence goes on along the minus strand of DVXP01002589.1, from coordinate 6,319 downwards.
TATTTTAAACCATAATATATATCGAAATCGGGTTAAATGGGAAACAGAACGGAAAGAATGAAAGCGTACCTTTAGAACAATATGTCATTGTCACACATGACGACGGATCTCTTAATTTCCCTTTGATTATAATTAAATACATATACGAGTCAAGCTTGATTGATCGCACAACCAGTTGCTCGACTAATTGGCCAACTGAATATAAATTGCTGGGTTGATTAGTGCAGTGGCGCTCGACCAGTTGCTCGATTAGTTGGTCGACTGTATAATGAATGGATGGGCTGATTGGTATAGAAACACTTGACCAGTTGCTCGACCAATTGGTCAACTAATTAACGGATGGCTTGACTGATTGATGCAGCGGTTTTTAACTGGCTTGTAAGCTAATAAATTTTCACACTTGTGATAATACCTATAATTGTTTGGTTTTATATGCGGCTGTTTTGTATTTGTGTGAAATGTGATTTTTAACTGTTTTTCTAAGTCCTTCATGTTTCGCCACTATCGTCGTGAAGACATTTATTCTTTTAATAATATTCGTTTAACTAATATAAGTATCGGCTTGGATGTAAATAGTGTTTGGATGAGGTCCTATTCTTGTGATTAACTATAAAAAGTTTACTAACAATATTTAATATGGTAAAAATTCGGTTGGTTTAAGTTAAGGAAATAAATACTAGTCCTTCAACTGGTTGTGCAACTAATTAAAATCGGAATATTATTATTAGAATACAATAAGTACTTACAAGATAATTAAAAAAATCTGATATTGTTATCTTAGTGCATATAAAAATTATGTGAGAATTCTTGTTTATTTCTAAATTATTGTGTACTTGGTTACACAGATCGTGTGAATTAAAAATTACGTAGCTAAGTCCGTATAAAGAGCAAATTATACGGTTTCCACGTAATCTTCCTGTTGCTAACAAGAAATAGAGTTACCGACAGCTCATAATGCATGGGGAAGTAATATCGTAGTTTGTAGTTCGATAAGTGTAAAAATTGTATCGGTTTAATTTAAATAGGTGTATTGTATTAGATTTGTTATTTTTTTCGATAGTACCTACCTGTCTTAAAATTTAACTCATATAATTTTATTAAAATTGTTTCAGTATAATTTGTTTGTAAGTTTTTATATAACCGTTGAAACTAACTAATCTGATTCGAATTGTTTTGGTAAGGACCTAGTTAGGAGGTTTTAGGATAGGCTATATTAAACCTGATTAATATTAGTAGGAACGAATCCGTAAAGGAACGTGCCTAAACACAAGCCAAACCGCGAAGAGCAGCAAATGATTTAGTATATTTAATGAACTAATTGGATTCCTATGTAGAGTCATAACTTTGTATTTCCATAAATAATTGTACAGCACATAATAAAAGTACTATAAACAACACAGTTATTAGAAACAACTGTAGTAGAACTAAACTAATATTTTTTTAACCCTATATGTATTTGTGCGATTATTATGTTCTGTTAATTCAAAGTTTATTATCAGATTCTCTCCTTATTTCTGATTATAAAGAAATATTATCCGCATTTTTTTCTAATTATTATAACGTAAAGATTAACATTAAATAAACGTATGTTCTAAACGTGTTCCGCAGTTTTAACTGCATTACGGCAAAAAATCATATGTAAAGCTGAGTCGTTAAAATTTATGTTAGGTTTAAGTATATATATTATATGTGATAGGGACGAGTATATGGTACTTGTATTTTTCGATATAAAAAGAATTAAGTTATCGTACCCCAAAATACTTTGTATATTTTCACGGAACAAACTATGGGGTTTGGCCCTTAAACGTTATATTTCAAAATGTAATGTAACCGTTAACCTATAATCTCAATAAATCAACTAACACAAAATATTTACACAAACCGGATTAATAGTTTAAGATTAACACGTTCAAACAAACTACCTCATCACATTTACACATAACTATTAAACATCTCAACTAGTTGCTCGACTAGTTGCTCAACCAGTCGACGGATCAGTCGACATTCGCCCTTGAATAATTACCGCTGACGTATTCTTTCCCGTGCTCGTTTAATTTTCATTTGTGACTCCCAAATTGCTTCTCGATGAATTATGACATGAGAATATGAAGTTTTTTAGGAATTTTCAGATTAAACTGTTATAAATATATCACGTCGTTTAAAATATTGTAGGTGTGGGAAATTTTAAGCCTTTTTTGCACACTATGTTGTTGCATCTAAAAATGTGAAATATTTATGATACTAGTAAGAAATTAAAAAGAAAACAACTAAGTAGCTAAGTATGCTGTCGTATAGGTACATCAAGTAACAGACCAAATTAAATAAAATTGCTTTTGGAAATCCGCATATTATGATGGAAACTTACAGAACGCTACATAATCATAATACATTGGTATTTTTTTATAATTTTCATATGAAAAAACATAGACAAAAGAAAATTAAATCACACGGAAAAGATAAGAGAAAGTCGGAAAGAATGCAGCAGCAAGAATGTCTTTTTACACTGCATTTAAATGAGTTTTTGGCGGCTCCTTTTTAACAGGAATGGGAAGCAGTTGTTAAAGTTTTGTTACTAGAATCGTTTTTTGTTTTATCTTTCTTATTCTTATCTCACTAACATTATAAAGTTTCTATGTTTGGATGTTTTTGCTTTGTCAGATCCAATTTGACAGACAGTTTAGGTTAAAGGTCCGAATTAACGACAGCGACTTCTCTGCGACTTAAATGTCATGTGTCCACATTACAGCGACTTATTAGTACTTATTTCAAAATAATCATCCATATTGTTGGTTAATGTTGTGGTATACTTTGTATTGAATATCTTGAAATTATAAATGAATATTGTATTAAACCTAATAGCTGATAAAGCCGAAAAATATTATAAAATATTGGTCAAAGTCATTAGTCGTCAGCGACATTTCAGATTTGCAACGACTAAAGTCGCTGTATCGCCAGCGACTGTCTAGACGTGACTTTTTACAGCGACTTGAGGTCGCCGGCGACTGAAGTCGCTGCCGTCAGTACCCACCTTAAGACTTCTTTTTATACAATTAATTAATTACAATATAACAAACATAAAACTTAAATGATATTTTGTTTAAAACAGAAGTAAAAATGAACTAATCGTTCAGCCTAAATAAATCTTAGTTAAACGCAAGCGAAAGCATTTGATAAAAAAATAGTTTCCAATAAATTTCAAACAGAATTTATTAACAACTTAAAGCAAATCCTTAATCGTTTAGTTTTTACCTTCTTCGTAAGAGATTTATGTTATTTTAAAGCAGTTTATTCAAATTAGCCCCTCTGCTTTAATTGCTGGCTGTTAATTATCTATTTGCTTAGATCTGTTAATGTTTCTTTACGTTTCGCTTTGCTTGTAATGTAATTAAATTTTGTCGGTATTAATGGTCATATAGAAGACAAGTCGCAAGTTCGTTACAACATTTCCAGTAAAGTTAAGGCGATATGTAATTTATTATATTCTTATGTTATTCAGCCTTTCTGTTGTGTAATAAAGTAGGCTCGTAGAGAACGTGAAAGCGTTAAGCCCACTCTTTGTGCATTGTATTCATTTAATATATTTGTGCAATAAATAATTGTGTATCAAATAATAAAGTGCGATATTGTTAATAGTTAGCAAATAAAATAATGCATTAGAATCAGGACTCTGTTATATAATCTGTGATTATAGAAAAAAACAGTCAAATACTACATTTTGACCATTAACTGGGCAATAACGATTTCTAAATTAAGTGTTGATTTGACCAAGAAAATTTGAGATAAGCTAGGTGTCTAATAGAATAAATCTGGCAGCTGCATGCATTAAGGGTGTGGGCACATATACATATTCCTTATACATAAGGGATTGAGCAAGAAGCTAAATAATGTATGCAATTACGCGAAACCGGGCTACGATCCGGTTGGAACACGCCCTTATATCGCCTTAATTATATTTAAACATGTATGGATATGTTAATTTTGAAGTACATTGAGTTATAAAGTTCAGTAGATTTTATGTAATACAGGTAGGTATAGATTAACGGGAATGGAATTGGTCAAATCAAAACTGATTTCAAGTTTTTTAAGTACCTAATAGAGGTACCGATTAAACCAGTTCTGTGGTTATAATGTCACAGACAGAAGTAATATATGACTAATGTACATATTATATGCGAAAAACATCACCCCTATTCTGATGGAATCGTGTAAAAAATTGATGAAGAAAAATTATGTATAAAAATTTTGGTATGGTGCACTTTTGAGAAAAATATATATGATTATTACATATATTATAGAGTTATTACATAATGTTTGCACATTGTTGTTCTGAAGAGAAAGGTTCAATCTAATTACTAGTTAAGAATTATAACGTTCACTTTCAAACTATCTTTTGTCTGATGAGAAACGCGATGTTAAACAAAATAATCGCGTTTATAAAATAAATATTCATTCAGAATAATACACAGTTATAATGATTTTGTTTAATTTAATGCTGTGACTTTTTAAATAATTTTAATTAACGTTAAATCTAATCGATTTTGATAAAAAAAAATTGTCAAATCAATTAAAAATATATTCGTTTAGAAAAAAAGTTTCACTAATGTCGAAGTTGTAACAAACAAAAAATACATATTACATATGTATCGAATTGGTAACCTTTATTTTTTAAGGCACTTGATAGAGTATACGTACAGACAGAATTATTTTTCATTTATAACATTAACACGTCCTAATTATAAGCTAGCCAATTTACCTTTACGTAACTATTACGTAACGATAAGTATTCATGTTATAAATATTAAGGATACGAGCTTACATTACGTAACACACATGTATGCAGTTTAGAGATTATCAGTAACCTGTACTTACGTCACTGATACTGATAATGCCGGACGTATTTTTACGGTTAATTACGTTTACGTAAAATTACGTAACTGTGGACGGGTTTTGATAAGGTTGTGTTGACCCAGAAGGGTAATGGTTTTTGCGTACTTTTATGTACTTATGTACTCGTATGTGCTACTTTTTCTTTGCTTTATACAAACGGCTTAATCGATTTGGTAGTAAAGTGTCATGAAAAAAGATCGCATTATAAATAATTGCATATTTCCATATGCATTTGCATATTTCAGTTATTTTTGCTATAATGTCATATTTCAGCTGAAATGTGGAAAAAAATACCGAAATATTTGCCTTTGATTGTTTTGGGACTTATATGTTTTTTTGGGTTGCCACTGAACAATTTCTTCTAAACGTTAGTCAATTATTTTGCATATTGCATATGTTTTGCATATTTTTTAGTATTTTGTGTGCATATTCGTATATATTTGCATGCAATTATGCAAATGAGCTTTTCATTTTGCATATAATCGGGTATCTCGTCAATAAATTTATCTTCTCTATAATTATATCCAAGAAGTGTTAAGTTATATGACGTAAGCGAAAAAATCAACATATATATATAAAGTTATACATGTAAAAATACGCGAAAGTACCTATTTAATATGTATGGAATTATTTTTTAGCACATTTTTTTAATGGTAGTGACTGGATGAGTTTTAACAATGAGACGGATCGTTAGCTTCGTCTCAATTGTGCATAATGTTTCTAATATATTCTTATTTGCTTTGTTTTTTTTTTAACATATATTTTCACATTACTTCAGAAACACATAATGTACATATATTTAGTTTTATTCCAAACGAAAACCCTTTCAGGACAAAATTAGGTTACAATGTTCAACAAAACCATATCTTTTATGATAATAATTCTTTTTAAAATTCTCAAAAATCTAAAAAAATAGGGTCAATGGGTTTTCGCTAAGCCTTCCTAAAAATTCTCTAAAGAGGTTAAGTCTACCACATAATAAAATGTATGGAAAATGAGATATGAGAAAATGAGCCCTTAAATAAAGTAGGTTCATAAAAAGGGTGCAATAATCATTCAATAACCACAAGGGTCGGGGAAAATGAGACGGTGGCCTAATTCATTAAACCCTTTTTATATTCTGTTTACAGGGTACGCCTCATAATCTTATTAGAAACCTTGAATTTTCATTGTTTATTATCCTACTAGCAGAACCCCTGGCTTTGAATGTGTATTCCTAACTTTTTAAAATATTTATTATAGCCTATGTTCACCGGAGATAGTGTAGCTTCCCAACAGTGAAATTTTTCAAATCAGTCAAGTCGTTTCGGAGCCTATTCAATTCAAACAAAAAAAAAACGATCAAATCTTTTTAAGGTTCCGTAGTCAAAACGGAACCCTTATAGTTTCGCCATGTCCGTCCGTCTGTCTGTCTGTCTGTCTGTCTGTCTGT
>DVXP01002588.1:0-12506 GCA_018235645.1 Junonia grisea | reverse complement strand
ACCTAATTATAAATTTAAATTTGAAATTAACTACTTTTCTGTAGCATTACGTGTAATCAATATACAAGCAACAAAGAATATAAAAGAAGCAGTGTTGTCATAATCTCGCAAAAAAGATCATCGAATAATCTTGTCGATATATCAAGAACATCGATTAAAATAATGGCAGAATATTAATTACATTTAGTGCATGAGATGTGAACGAAAGCGACAGGTCACTGGCCACTCGAGGGCCTGTCAGATGGTATCTCAGACGGATGTGACTTTACTTTTTGCACTCCCGAATCGTCTGAAGGGCCCCGCGTCGGTGAGCGAAATGCATCGAGCGAATAATTATGATAATATTCTTGAACAATTTTTAAATTCATTCTCGTCAGAATTTTTTGAAATGAAACAGCAATGCTAGTAATGACATTTGTTTATTTGTAACATGTTATAATAATTAAGCATTTGAAGTCACTAACAAAATTGAGTAATATTTTTTCCCTAAAATCGTAAAACCACTGGTTGTATTTCAATGAAACTCACCACAGTGACAACTTGTATCCTGGTTCAACGTATAGGATACTTTTATCCCGAGTAATGAAAGGGAATACTCAAAAACTGAATCTCAATACCCAGCGTGCACGCAAACGAGGTCGAGAGGACAGCTCACTTATAAATAAAAACCTTTGAATTATGACTACGTAAGATCTAGATAAAATTTTCACGTTTACAAATTTGGCCCCGCGAATGACAGAAAAAAATGATCCACCTTTCATATACTAATGGTGTAGGTAATATATATTAAAAATTAGAGCCGGAGAATTTTCATATTTGCTCAAAGTAAAGGCAGTTAAAAAATACTAAAAGTTTTCATCACGACGGCTCCAAGGTACAAACGTGTACACATAAGCACGGCTATATTAGTAAACGTTCCAGTTGGAATATGACTCCCTGCTGAAATCTTTGTTTCATAAGAGTAAAAACAAAACGCGACATCTTATGTACTGCTGCGAGGCATTCAGGAAAATTTAGGATTAAAAATGGACCTACAAGAAGAAGTGGAAATACCTCATACTTGTTTCAGACTTGACGTTGTATTTCTGAAAGAACACATAAAAGGGTAAAAAATAAAATTCTTTTGAAGACTCTCAGTTCTTTTGTAGTATTACATGGGAACGGATAAATACAAGACGATGTAGGTACACAAAATGTACCTAAATAATGAAGGTAACAAGTAAGCAGATGTCGAAAGAAGCATCTCTGATCGAAAATTCCGTTATCCGCAGAGGGAATAGAATAGTACAAATGCGGATACAGTGAACCTCTTAAGTTTAGATATACGAAGATCGTGGTTCTTATTGCTTCAAGTATTAGGGTGAAAATGCAAATTTGAGGAATACCATCTTCTACAGACTGTACGATCGAGCTTCGTAAGTTTGCCGTCGTGGTATCGAGCGCTATACTTCACCAAACTGCATGTGATTGGATTCCGTATAAAAGTTTACCTATAAAGAGCATAGTTTAGGTTCTTGCGGACGAAGGCAAATCGGAAACTCTCTTGGCCAGCTCAGGAAATTACTTTACTAAAAATGCTCATTTTCTAATTAAAACTAAAATGTACAATATTTTTTACTTCGAACTTTCAACGCATTAACCTAAAAATGCACTTAAAATAAAGCAAACTAATCATATTAAATTACGCCTAAGTATGGTATGATGAGTCAAAAAATGATATATTACAATATCTTTTATTCTTTTACATACACATACCCCTGAAGTTTTAAAGTTTTATTTTTTATTTATTTTACTACAAACTTTCTGCAGGCTTCGTAAAATTTTAATAACGTCTCGAACGTCTTGTAGTTGTAAAAAAATTAACTACAATATTCTTATTTATACCTAGTTATACACTGCTACATAACAATAAAAATAAATTTTCATAAATTCTAAAATACAACATTCTTTAGCTTCATGTATGTACATAGTTTATAAAATTTCTAAGTCTATTTTTATTGATCATTAATCATCATATGCGATGAAAAATACATTGTAACTATTATCCAATGAGTGGATTAAGGATAAAATGTAAGAAAATTACCTGAGCTCTCGTCCGCGCACTTGAATATTGTATAGCGTTACTTTTTCAAGCGAAAGAAAAAGATTTTCTGAAATTCCTTAGGGATTACAAATGGTAAATAATTTTATCTGGAATAGATAGAATTTTATACTTTATTTATTTTCAATTAATCTAAAAGTAAACTTAATTTATTTATCCTGTGTGTTTTCTTTATTAATGAAACTTTTTAGACTTCGTATTCCCATGTATCCTCTAACGATTTTTAACACGCTTTTATTAGCTCGGGATGTATGTAAGTATGTATGTAACGGAATCTTTGAGCTCAATTTTCACCAGTTTTGAGAAATCAGATAAGTTTGGAACTTTGCACACGTGTCAAGGGTGGATGACAATGCAATAATTTAATGACAGTTTCCCATTATCCTTATTAGGACTACCAGGAGTGAAAGAGACAGAGACAGATCTACGCATGACTGCAGTTAAGCGTGTTTTTTTAGTTTTTTTAAACTATTATACTATTATTTATGATAATGTAGACAATATGTTATTAGTTATCAGTTCGTTCTTATGTTAGTTGAATTTTGAAAACCATTCATAGTTTTTTAAATATTTTATTCAGGAATATTATAAAAATATATATTATGATTTGTTTAGTTCTTTTGTAATTTTATATATATCAATGTGGATGTATGTTACAAAATTATTCATATTATGTTGCATATAATCCGGTGCCTTATCATTACCTTCCATAAAAATACAGTGGCCTATTAATTTAAAGTAAAAGGTCCTGAAAAGGCGAAATTACTTAATAATATTCGAAAAATACCTAGGTAACATTCTTTTTAAAGTTAATAAGTAACGCTTATACTAAAATTTATTTGAAAAACCTTAGGTAAAACAGGCCATTGAATGTTTAAAGAGAACGTAGCATGGTTTCAGTGGTCATGTAGTGACGTGTTAATCTAACTAAGTTATCGCTTAAAGAGTGGTTGTCGAGGCAAATTGCTCAATCAGGGAGAGGTCAAGCGTGACTTACACCGTGAACCACGTAATGACTAGTCGGCAGAAAGTTATTGATCTATTAGCTTTTCACTACTTGAATATTTATAGACGATTAAATTTTTTAACCCCTTTCGTTCTTGGTAAGACCGATTTTCTGTAATCACGACATTGCGTTTTTTATTTTCAGTTTTTACAATGTTGGGTTAACGTGTACCTAGTGGAGTATTATTTGAAATTGCTTGTAAATTATGTTGTATTTAAGCGAGTGACCGATTACGAGTAAATTTAACCGACAAAAACTAAAGTTTGTGTGTTACATTTAAATTTTCATTTATTTATTAATTTTTAAATTTTTATTTTAAATTTAAATTTTTGTTAAATTAAATTAGTAGCGCTCCCGAAAGTAGGTAATGCAATTTTTTATTTAAAAACATACATAAAATTACTTCCGTTTGTACCTATACCTAAATTTTCTAGGTTTTCTTGCATTCGTAAATTTTATGATCCTTGACTTAGTGAAAAACGAAGATATAGGATTTGCTTCGAAGACGTTCGCATACACGTCGAAACCGATTGATGAAATTTCGAATTCACATTTGAATCTAATGAAAAATGAAAAATCTAATGAGCCGAGATGGCCTAGTGGTGCGAACACGTGGATATTAACTAAAGGTCACGGGTTCAAACCCTGGCTAGCACCGCTGGATTTCCAAGTGCTAAATTTGTGTTTAAATTCATCTCGAGCTCGGCGGTGAAGGAAAACATCGTGAGGAAACCTGCATGTGCCGGAAGAAATTCTGACACATATATATCCCCACCAATCCGCAGTGGAGCAGCCATACCTTCTCCCTAATAGGAGAAGAGGCCTATGCCCAGCAGTGGGATATGTACAGGCTGTGTTACGTTTTTTGCACAAAAATTATTCTCGTACATTGTCAACAAGTTCGCAGACTAATATAATATCAGTTACTAAATATTCTCAAGGCTGAAACTTAAAAAGTATATAATACAATATCGTCTGCCTATTAATTGCGGTTAATAAGTCGGCAACTCAAAGTATCGATAGTTACAATCAGCATGCTCTAAAATACAAATTTTACTAAAACCAAACACATTTTCATGGAAATAGTATATGGAAATAGTATCCATACTTTCCAACTGGTATAAAAAGTAACCTTGCTATAAAAAGTATCCTAAAACCTAGATTATGCCCGTCGTAGGTATATGCTGACTTAAGTAAGTTCTATGATTTTGATAACAATTGCTTTTATAATAATATACCAATAGCCCTGTTTTTTAGGTTTTACAAGCAGACAATTTGATTTTATTTATATATATGCGAGTCAATTCCACGTCATATTTATCGCATAATAAATAATTTTTATTATCTTCAAATGCAAAAGAAGGACCAAAAATCAACATCGGTTAAAACAATAAAAAGTGCAAACCTATTCAACATAAAAGTAATTCTTATAGCAGCAAGTAACATAAGTCATCTAACAAGTTGTACTTACGCCGACATAATGTTTTATATTCATGAGTAACTCCCGACGTCTATGTCGTGATTCTACATTCCACTTGTTTGCTTGCTTGTTTCTAAGAATGTTACGATCAGACCGCATTTTGCAGGTCCCGTTATACTTATGTTACATAGAAAATTATTTCTCAACGGCTTGCCCGCGAGCAACCGCCAAGGAAACGTTTTAAAAGTATAATAAGCTGATATTTAAATATTCGATACAAAACTATGGTATTTGTGCGTATCAAATCAAACTCAAAACGTTACAGTGTTGCGTGTCCAACCGTACAATATATTTTGTGATATATATTATTACTAACTTATTCATTAATCATACTATTGTCTTAATTATTTTAATTTTCAAAACTCTTCTTAAAATCGCCAAGATAGAAACGGTTATTCAGTTATTATCTTCGATCATATGAAAAGTTGGCTTTTAACGGTGTTAAATTGCGAATGCAAATTGTTATACATATAATGTTATACAAGTAAATAAAATAATGAAACCGATTTCCAAAAAAAAACCGAATGCCTTAATATTTATTTCTTTTGAGGTCAGCTTAAGTAATTCTCTAAGTTCAGGTAATTAACAGACCGACCTCCAAAATATTGTTTCATAATTTTTAAGTAATTTGATTTTAAAGTCGGTTTTTTTTATTGCTTAAATTACGTAATTTTTGGTTATAAATCTAAATGTTCTAAATTAATATAATTTTCACTGATATCAAATCATCAGCTTTACCCTATTTCTAGAAAAAAAATATTTCATATCTCAAAAACGACCGCAACTTGATGTAAATGTTAGCTAATAATAGAAAAACGCTTGGAAAAACACACAAACATGCAATTATGAAATTTTACAGTAATTTTTAAAGACTTGTAAGACTAACATGTACAAAAAGTAACTAAGTATTTCTGATTAAGTCTTTTTTTTTTTCAATTTTACTTCCCCACGCTGATAAACCTGGAAGGGAAACAACTAGCTCTGTTACTTTTTCTTAAATCTAACATCATTTAGTTATTTACCAATTGCTATATACTTATGTATGAATTTATATGTTTTGTTTATATGTAATATTAAAAAAATATATTTTCACCAAGTACCTAGGAATTCCAAGACATGATAACATATTGGTCTGTATGACTTACCCATTAATTTTGGCAGAACTTTTAGTGGCAGATAGCTTTTTATGAGCTAATATCTTATACAAATAATTTGTCGTTCCTGCTTACCATCCGGACTCAAAACACAGTCTTTTGTAAATTCGGCATTACATCGCTACAAGTATAGCTATCGGAATTAATGCGCCGCTTGCCTTAACATCCAATCTTTTTGTTCCCCTCCCCCTTTCTACTAATGCCAATAATGGCCTTAGTATATCGAGCTAAATGGACGATGTTTGGCGATACATCTTTTGTGTTTATTTTAACTGTGCGCTACCTAACGACCGGTTTTTACTAGACTTCGATATCATTTCTCCAAAATAAGTAAGAGGGTTCTTATAATCTTTCAAACGCAGTTAAATTGATCAGTTCTCTCTGTTTCGTTTTGTATGTATACCTTCAAATTGATAATTTATTACTGACTATAACACCTTAATATTTAGCGTTGTCGTAAAAGGAAAATCATTAGCATTCATCAGTAGTTCTGTCGATTAGTTTAAGGGTACGGTTTTATTATAGCTCGTATGTATGTATTAGTGAGGTGTCTGCGTGAGACTGCGTGGTAATAATAAGTAGCCGTTACCACCCCTCGACACCCGACCCCCACCCCTCGACCGCACGCGCCGCGTCACCACACAAAAGCCATCTTAACTTAAACCGGTCCTCGATATGGCCAACTTTTAATTTAACGTAATGAATGAAATATGTATGTGACCTAGATCATACGTATCAAACTGCCACTCGGAGAACAATATATGATTCAATACTGTAAAGTAATTTGATTTTGAAACAGGAAAATTGATATTAGGTTCAGTCTGTCTCTCCCGTAGGCCGCGTTTTTCATAGATTTCATTGTCTTCTGTTGTTCATTGTCTCATTGTTATCTTCAGATGGCAGCAACAACTAGACAAACTGAAATAAATTCCATAATTATAAACATTTTGTCTGATCGTTTGTTTGATACTAAACAAATATTATAGGAACATAAATTTTCCGAAATGGTCAAAATGCTGCAAAGACCAAAATAAATTAAATACCTATTTATTTAGCATTATTTAGCATTAGACTTTAAAATAATACATTGTGTATGATGTAATTACCTCATTTAACTACTTATTATAATGACATTCAATCGGACGAAATTAATAATATAAATAAACCGAAACGGCGGACATGTTGTGATACAAGTACGCGTGTCGTAATGGCGGCAGATCGGCGTATAAAAATCATAAGCTGACGTGAGCAACTGAGCACGTTTCGCAACGCACCTGCCCGCCCGCGCCGGCTGCTGCGCTGCTGCCCAATGCTCGCACTTGTACTACTTCAGTTTCACAATCGATTATAATATCTTAAACTTAATTCACCATCATGTATCATTTTATTATTTTCACTTTTGACTCTAGACCTGCAATCGAAACATTCAAAACGAGAGTTGCAACGGTGTTTATTGACGCCCGGCAATATCCGTAATTGAGTAAATGCATTACGTTACTATGTTGGTACGTTTCCATTAATGGTCAACATGATTCATCTATTTAGCTCTTCTATGTAGAGCATTTTTTTTATTTTGATATATACGAATTACGTCATAACGACTTCAATAGTTTCCATGTAAACATAGCGAATAAGGACTTCTTAGATGTATGTTTAGTATGGAATTATCCAGTTTAAAGAGTTACGGACTATCAGCATATTGGCTATTTCGTGTCAATCAACAAATGAAAAATATCGATTTTCAGAGCATTCGACAACAGTCGAGACGTTATGAATTCTAACAATATTGTATGCATCAAACTCATTAGGTCTATATCACTGATTGTTGGGTCTTATCGTGTTCCAGTGGCGATGGAGGAGGAATCTACAGACTTACCGGGCACAGACGGGCTGGCGCCGAAGCAGCGGCACCAGGCGAAACACCGCGAGCTGTTCCTCTCGCGGCACGTGGAGACGCTGCCAGCCACGCACATCCGCGGCAAGTGCACCGTGACGCTCCTCAACGAGACAGAGTCGCTGCTCAGCTATCTCAATAAGGATGTGAGTATGTACCGCTACAGGGACTCACGATCGGATTGATGGTTTATTATCATTTGTGCTAAACTTATTTTTTTTTTCATGCAAATATAAGGTTTAGAGTGAGGTTAAATATTGCTCTAGAGTCAAATCTAAACCGCTAATCAATTCAGTCAATATATTATGTCTGCTGTTGTTTTCCGATTTCGATGGAAGTATTTATAGATAACCTAATTATCAAATTTTGCAAAGGATTCTCAACTGAGAGCTGCTATCATTGCAGATGTTCTGTAGCTCATCTAATATTACTTTGATTTTGGTAAAAAAAAATCGGATCACAAAAAGTGCGTATGTATTTACTTATATGTCACGCACTTAACGTTATGCAAAAATATTTAAAAATTCATAAGGAATTATATAATAAAGTGTTGTTACGAATCGAAACTCGTTTATTTCTCTCAACATACGTATAAATGTTTTACGTATCCCTACGTCCGGTACGGATCGCAACTCCAATAATATTCCATCTACGCCAACTAATAAGGAAATGAGCATGTACTTGTCGACTATCTCGTATCGCTGTCCGAGCTTCCTGTTTGCTTTATTACCATCGCCATATAAAGATTTGTATTAAATTTAATCATCGTTTTTACCTCGGCTTTTGGATTACGTCGAACTCTTACGTTTATATTTTGGCAATAACCTTTACTTGATAACCATACGAGAAGTATCTAGAAACATTAACGAAACCACTGTATTAGTTGAACATTTTTATAGGTTAAAAAATAATACTTAACTTTTCATAATTTTCCAAAATTCTCAAACCTAAAACGGGTTTGAAGTCTCGGTTTAAAAGATTTTTGTACATTTAAAATAAATGTAATTAATAACTTCCGGCCTAATTACCAAGATCATAATTTAGATGTTAAATGTACTCTATTATATAAGTGAATTAAGGTGTACTAAAAATGTCTAGGTGGTTTTTATGCGTCTTTTTTAACGTACAGGTCAACATTTTATATAATTCACGTGTGAACAGTTTCATACCTCTTAAACCTACATTACGTTAAGTGGGTTGATTTTATATATAAAAATTAAATTTACAAAGTGACTGCGAAAGTATTTATAATTAGTGCGAAGCGGACTCTCATTGTACTTTATATTTTACTATGAGAAAGTTTTCTTTAATTATGTTACTATTCTAATTTATATAAATTGTATACAATTAGGACATTTTATTAATTTATATTTTCTCTTGTTTCAGGACGCATTTTTTTATTGTTTAGTATTTGATCCTTCACAAAAGACTTTATTAGCAGATAAGGGAGAAATCAAAGTTGGAAGTAGATATCAGACTGAAGTAACTAATTTATTAAAAGAAGGTAAGCACACTAACCTTGAATAATGAATGTTTATGTTATCACAAAAAAAAGTATTAATTAATACATTAAATTAATAGTCCTAAATATGTAAATGGAAATAATTGCTGTATCTATCTATACAGTAATTAAGTGTTTATAGAATATAGATATTCTGTTGCGCGGTTTTTTCTTCAGTGTTGAAAGATTTTCTTACTTAGGATAACAGATTAGTATTAGGATTTACTAAAATATATTGTACTTTTTATTAAAAATGCCTTAGAGGAACTAGTCCTTACAGTTGTTAATCTATGATGACTATTCTGCTATCTATGATTATTGTTACGATGAACGCTCTCCGTGGCGGTGAGATATAAGACTATCGTCTTTACTGAGGACCTCACGGATATATCCTAACTTCTATCCCAGCGATAGGGCTCAGCAGCAATCAGTAAAGTCGGGAATGTAAACCGAGTGTCGTGTGTCCGCAGGCGAGGAGGACGGTCGCCGCAGCGCGGAGCTGGAGACGCTGGTGTGGACGCCGGCGCACGGGCTGTCGGACCGGCAGATCGACCAGTTCCTGGTGGTGGCGCGCTCCGTCGGCACGTTCGCGCGCGCGCTCGACTGCTCCTCCAGCGTCAAGCAGCCCTCGCTGCACATGTCCGCCGCCGCCGCCAGCCGAGACATCACACTCGTACGATACCGTTCATACTATACTACTCACACCAACACAGATGCACTACACTCACTACACATGCATCATAACAAAACACGTTCTGTCACAAAATATACTTTCTAAAAGCGGCTTTTTCTTGATATTTTATTGATGTATACAAACTATACGCTAATTTTTTCTGATTTTCATGAAAGATTTGGAAATGTTCTATTTGCCATTCATAACGTAAAACGTTAACCTCTTATTTATACATTATATATAAAACAACTGAGTCAGCACACGTCAATTTCATGACATAAAATTATACTAAATCTCTAATATCTCCGGTTCATTATCCACTGTTCTTCTTTCACCACTAAAGTTAATGATTTTGACTACGTTGTTTGACAAATTAAGTGAGACTACAGTGTAGTATCGTGTGTCCAGTTCCACGCGATGGACACGCTGCACAAGTCGGGCTACAGCATAGAGGCGGCGCTGTCGTCGCTGGTGCCGGCGTCCGGCCCCGTGCTGTGCCGCGACGAGATGGAGGAGTGGTCCGCCTCCGAGGCCAACCTGTTCGAGGAGGCGCTCGACAAGTACGGCAAGGACTTCGCCGACATACGACAGGACTTTGTGAGTTCATTCTCTATACTATAACGACCTTTGTCGTCTCTACTTCTCTATTGAAAATATATGTATTTACAGAAATTAAAAATAATTAGCTGTTTGTCGTCGTTCCATGGGAAGTCGGCTGGATCCTAAGGAATCGTTGTATATTGCATAAATTTAAACAGTATCAACCGCAAAGTCGGTCACAAATAAAACATTACAATACTTTCAGATATCTAATGTGAGTATGTACAAGTTAGAATAAATTATCATAAAGCCTGTTTGAACGTTTCAGTTGCCATGGAAGACGCTCAAGAACCTCGTGGAGTACTACTACATGTGGAAGACGACGGACCGCTACGTGCAGCAGAAGCGCGTCAAGGCCGTCGAGGCCGAGTCCAAGCTGAAGCAAGTGTACATTCCCAACTAGTGAGTGTTTGTACCGACACGCCACTTCTATCATTATTACTACTTTATTTGCCGTTTTTAGTTAACGTTTCAATTTTTTTTTTGTTACTTTTTGAAATTATTATTTTTAAATGCTTCTCTCAATATATTAAGACTGATCGGTAATGTTACGTCTTTTGTTATAATACTTCAGACATGTTTCATCTCTAATAATCCTAAGTCCCGTAGCAATAATGCAGGGCTCATAGAGAACTGCAAGTGCAACAAAAAGGAGAAATGTATATAATGAGAGCCGTATACGATATTGATGTACTAAACGTGTACGTGACGCGCTTGCAGCAACAAGCCGAACCCGGCGCTGCTGGCGAGCGCGGGCGGCGCGGGCAAGGGCGCCGTGCTCAACGGCGGCACCAACGGCACCGCCGCCGTCGCGCCCAGCCTCTGCGCCTCCTGCCAAGGTACTACACTACACCCGCTGCTACAGCCGCTGCCTACCAGCGTCTGCTTAGCATTCTAGCTCGACACTGGAAACGTTGCCGTTAATGCTATTTTGCAACTATTTCACCGGACCAGTTATCACATATTCAGTAATTCAATAATAAACGAAATGTATAAAGTATTAGATTGTTTGGTCACACTAATTAAATTAATTTTATTCTGACCATGAAATTAAATGATAACAATTACAATAATAGTAATAATAATGTATTATAAAAAATGTATAATTATTGAGTTTAAGTAATGTGTCTTTAAAATATTTCAGTGACAAATTCAAACCAGTGGTATGCATGGGGTCCACAGCATTTACAATACAGATTGTGTGGCTCTTGCTGGCAATATTGGAAGAAATATGGTGGTCTTAAGGTGATGCAATATACATTTATATTTGTGATTAGTTAACTTTGAAGAAACTTTTTTTAAATATATACAATTTTTATTTGATGTTAAACAGACAGCGGGAGTGTTCGGAGAGACCGAAGCGGAAGCGGCTCGCACTGGTCGCACGGAAGGTGAAGATACAGCGCTCTCAGTATCTCACCGCCCGCATCGCTGCACTGTCATCAACTGTGCTAAGGTATATAAACCACATATCTAATGGCTGATGGTTTGGAACCGTGTGTAATCGTGTCGTGTCCCGTAGGAGTTCAAGTTGCGCGCGCACCTGGCGCGGCACGTGGCGACGGCGCACGGCGGCGCGGGCGAGGGCGCGCGGCCCGTGATGAAGACGCGCGCCGCCTTCTACCTGCGCGCCTCGCCCTTCACGCGCCTTGCGCGCCGCCTCGCACGCGCGCTGCGCCGCCCGCGCCACTACGCGCGCTCGCCCTTCTCGCCCATCAACCTGCACCAGGTCAAGCACGAGTGTGAGTACCTTTCGCTATATTCCGGTGTTTCCGTTCGCGTACTGAATATTTATCGATTTTATTTGTAATAAATCGAGTAACATATTTCATAAATATTTAATAAATTTTTATTTTGTCTGCTAATTTCAAATCGATATTAACATTTTATTAAAATTTGTATCTTATATTCGATTGTAAAATAAAGTCTTTAATATAAGTAGTTTCGAAAACATCGATTTGCGAGTCTCTCATAGAATGTAGTAAACGAAGACAGTATTAATGTAGCATGTCTGCCCGTAGGTACGATAGCGATGGCGGCGCTGGGCGCGGGCGCGGAGATGCGCGGCGCGGGCCCGGTAGGCGTGGCGCGCGCGCG
>DVXP01002587.1:0-12507 GCA_018235645.1 Junonia grisea | reverse complement strand
TTATAAGGTAAGGGTATAATATGATTGGAAACATTAAAAATATAAATTATGATACGCAAAAACCATATGAAAAATCTGATACGAGATTAGGAACTTGGGTATAATTTTCTGTAGATCAATGTGCAATTTTAAAATTAAGGACGTTTTAAAATTCGTAGATTTGTTTTAATTCATTCTTAAATATAATAATTTTAGCAGTGTTAGTCTATCCGACATTTTCCGACTTAAGTATTAATTTACTATATCCATTATAAAATTTCTTAAAAATTATCCTAGACCCTTATTTATAAACTAAATTTATATAAAATGATCAACACTAGACCTTCGTATAAAACTTAATATAGTAACAATATGTGATCTAAAAGTCCATTTTTAAAAGTATTTGTATCCTTATAACGTATCAGTCCTCTGAGTTAACGTACTTTTGTCCTATTTTATATAATATTTATTTAAAGCATTTTTTATCAAGTTGTATGCGTAAACTTTTGGAATCCTAGCAATTTTTATTTACGATCAAATCTTCTTAAATCACAAAAAAAAATCTGTAGCAATATTCAAACTTACTGCCGTTAGAGTTTATCGAATTTATCTCGTCAAAAATATTCAATATACGGTTTGATGGATAAAATTTTAATTTCATGTCCCTACTATAAATATTTATAATTATCATATTTTTACCTAATGTAAATGTGCAACTTATGTCGAAATGCTACGTACAAAGTGCTAATAATGCTAATTGATAAATCAAGAAAGAATATTAAATCGACAGAACATTACAACATTAAAAAAACAACGTAATTTAAACGATTGAATACCTCAAAATCTCCCTACAGTTGATGAACCTACGTACTTTCAAAAGAGTATTTGAAAGGAATACGCATATTTAAGCCTTTGAGATTTCGAACTCACAACACACAGACTTACCTACAGTAACCTACCGATATTCCTTCTAGTATGTAGACGAAAAAAAGCGGCTAAAAATATCTTACAATTTCAATTGACTACCTAACTTAATACTACTACTACCCCAACGTACCTTAACAAGAATACTTTAAAACTGAACTTCATTGAAGATTCATTGTTATTTTTGCTACTCAGTCCTTTCTATCTTCTATGTTTTAGAAAATATATAAGAGTAACATTATTTTAGTTCATCAGTAAGTTAAACCCTACCATCCATCGCCTAGCCTGACATTTTATATGTATTTTTACTTTATCTAAATATTTTATAACCTGAACAAGACATAATTTTCATTATTTAAAATGTTAGCCTCGAGACAAAGTCTAATAAATTAATAATAATTCAACCGAAGTCCTACGTACCTACATCCGATGTTAAAGTATTGTAAAAATTCTATAAAACCTATAATATTAATAAACTGTATACGTGTATTTAAATATGTTTAAGAAATAGCCAATTTATTTATCAATATATTTATAGATTTGGAACGTAGTAAATATCAAGTGTCTACCTAGTTTTGTACTTTGTTTTCTCAATTCATAACAGTTTTTGAGCAGTAATTGTTTTGTGTCTTAATTTTTAATATACGAAGTTTATTGTGTTTCCTTATTTTATACATTATCCTGTTTTGAGCTAGTTTTCGTAAACAAGTATTTAATTGTTTTTATTAAGTAAAATATAGAGATAATTTAATACTTTACTGGCTGAATATCCGAATAATGTCTATCTAAGTTATTTATAGTAAATACACCTTTTTTAATATAACGTATTACTATTTAAACCCTATTTGGAACAGTTATGCCATATTAGTCACATACTCCCATTGCTTTTGTCTTTAGCAAATTATTTTATATTAGCCTTACAAAGAACATTAATAAGCCTCATCATTTCTATCTAGTCCTATTAAACCTACTTAGGTATATCCATATTCCATACAAAAAATATTTTTATAATCACATATTACAGTTATAAATCCTAATTAGGACAGATGAACATTGTCAATTTAAACTTAACTTACATAATTTTCTATGGTGTCTTTAGAACGGATTTGTTATCGTTCTTGTTGCACATAATTGTACTTTTATTTATTAACTACCTAATAAAGTATTATTAAATATGTAATAAAATATTATCTGACTGACAAAGTATCGATAACAGACAAAATATTCATTTCCCATGCTATTTTATAAGATTTAATTCATAAGTCTAAGTTGTAAGAAACATGTATGTAAATAAATAAATAAATAATTCACTTTCGTTTTAATTGTTTAATATTTTATATTTCCTAAAGTTATTTTGGAAACCTAAGTCGAGCTTATTAACTTATGGAACTTGAAGTTATCATAAGAATTATCTTCATGAATCATATTGAAGATTTCTCAGTTTAGTATGCTGCTATACTTATTATTGTTCAGAAAATCGATATGACTTCTACAGAAGTTGTTAAACTATTGATTTACTTACGTTCAAATTCAGTAACTTAAAACCTAAGTAACTTGAGTTTTCAGTGTGTAGTTAGTACATAGTTTATTTAAATTAATATCTATTTTACTATGAAAATATATGCAATCTAATACCTATCTCCTACCTACATTTGGTTTCTACTCCTGTTAAAGAAAATGTATCCTTTGTTAGTTTTAAGCATTATCATCCTATCATTGTCGGATTATTATTCCAATAGTTAAAGTTAAGTAAATCGTCTAAATTAACTCTCAATATGCTCATTATTTAGTAAAACTTAATCTATAATTATATATATTATTAATAATAAACGTTTAGCTTACTGCTTATACTCGTATAAACGCATTTTTCTACAGCTTTAATTTCTTAATAAATTACCTACATATGAATTATAATTAAAAATATTCTTTTTTGATCATATTGATCCTTTATGTTTATCGGCCTATAATTACGAATCCAGTCTATTTAGGTTATTACTACTATATATGTTATCTATGTTGCTAGATTTTAAACCATAATACTAACAACTAAAGGCGAATCTAATTCTACAAGTTCATACAAATGCTACTTCTCTTTGATGTGGAAACTAACTTTCATTTGTTTTGGTCTCGTGTGGTCTAGGTTTTTCCTATAGTTAAGTTAACGAATCTTTACTAATATCATAAAAAATAAGCTTACGTTTATTTACATATTATTATGTATCATTTATCATCCATACCCATGTATGTTCAGTCGACTCAATTAACTTTAATAAATACCTAAATAGCTTAAAATATCCTGGTAATTGTTAAAGTCTAATTCACATAGTGAAAAAAAAATTTATTTTCTATCTTAAAACTCCTGCTTCTTCCTATTAATATAATTACAATTAATATAATAACTATTATTATTAATTGTTGCATATAATGCAAGTCTGCCTTTTAAGACTAAAATCTCTATATTAAAATTTGTACTTTATACAACCTATACCTATATTGATTTATAAAAGATTGCTAATAATTCTTATTTTTTCATTACATAAATTTTTCATTACATTATGTTAGTAAATTGCAATATTCTGTCATCATTATATTATATTCTACCCAATAAATTTTAAGGCCCTAAACTCCTTCTGTACTTTATGAAAATTCTATAAATTTTTTTTGGTTTTGAACTAATAAAATCACTAGCAATAGGTTAAATATAAACAATATAATGCTTACTAAAAATATTTTTATTAAGTCTGAAAATATGTTTATTGTTTGTACCTTACATGTTTTATTTTATTTTAAATTACAATTTGTATTTAAGCTCAATTTGCATTTAATTAAGTAATCAGAAGTTAGGACCCTAGTAAATAAATATTATCAATTAAATCTATCTATAGTTAGTCAGATACGTTGTTTTTTATTATTTACTTTCGAGGTTTTAGAACGCCTAATATATGTAGTGCTTAACTTTACTAATAAATATGATAATTTTAAACTTTTAGCAAAAACTTTAGAATAGGTATAATAATTATGTCGATTCCATATCGCTATCTATTTTACAATTTATATACAAATAATGTACAAAGAATTAACGAATTCTTAAAAATAAATACTACTAGTATTCGTGAAAGCTCATAATAGATATCCAGTAGGAAGTAAATACCTGACTTAATATTTAGAAAAGCTCTTGCTTTAGTAGAGACATAAAAATAAATCGAAATTAGGTACGTTAGTTTTCAACGTGTTATTTTTTGGCTATAAATGTATAATCGAAAAGCTACCAGCTGCATGTATTTAATAGACACAATCCTAAAAATAAATAAATAAAAGTAACTATATGTAGAGTTACTGTACCCTACAACCTGAATATGATCTTAGTTTCTATACGTTAATACATAATGATACGATACTAAACTTATAGTATTAGTACATATACATACTCAAATACTTATATAACTAAGGCTTATAAATAAAATTGTTGTCGTATTATAAATTATTTTTATCATGTTTACTTGGTACGATGGCATTGGTTGTGGTTTCGAAATACGATAAGTTTCCGTAAATAGTTCTTTGTTTAATGTTATTTTAGAGCTTGTTATTGTAAGATAATAGGGTATTATTTCCTGTAACCGTGTTATATTTGTTCGAAATTAATTAAACAATGACTACGAAAATATCCTTTAAATATTGAGAAACTTAAATGGACGAATAAGCGTTCATTTAAGTTATGACTAGAGTACATAAATACATAATTATGTATTTACTTTACGATCACTTCCTAATATAAGTAAACCGGAGGTTTTATAAGCCTATTACTTATAAAACCTTAAAAAAGTATAAAATCGAAATGTTAACCTAAAAGGTTTTTAATAAATTAATTAAACTATATGAGTTCCCTTTTCAATTTTATTTACTTTATATTGAGTTGCTTTCAACAATTATTTAATATGTAAAAACTTTAAGGTTATTCGTCCTACGGCTAAATATTCTTGTACCTTTATAACTAGTATACAGAAGTACATAATAATGCAATCTTACGTAAAAATCCTCTATATGGTAAACCAAAACTACTACTAAATTCCTGTTCCTATATACGATAAGTACAGTAAACCAAAAGTAGTTCAAAAGTAATAAAATCCCTCTACGAATTCATTTTCTTTGGATTAATTGTATGTTATTTTATTTCAACATAGCATTTTAAGCTTTTAATGTAAAATTTTCATCCTAAGACTAAAGATTCTTATTATATTCTTTTTCGTAACTTTTTGTACATTCGTAAAACTTGATAGGTATATAAAACAAAGTTTACAAAATCTAAAAATAAGTAATAAATGTAAAAAAGTCATGCCTATGATTTTACCTACCAACAATATGATTGTTAGTAATTTCAAAATACTTAATTGCATCAGTAGGTACCTACAGTCAAATAACTATTGAATAATTTTCCAATCTGTACTTTATTTTTTAACGCTAAATCTAATTTTCTATTCGTTCGATATACTGTGCTCATTCAATTTAAACCCTACTGTACTATATATTCGTCATTAATTAGTACAAAACTATACATTACTACGTCTAAACTAGAGAAACTTAAACGTACGAGTAAGCGTTCGTTTGAGTTATAACTAGTGCCTAAGTCAAGGTCCAAATATTAAGTACATTACGATCACTTCCTAAAAAAGTAAACCGAAGGTTTTACAAGCCTATTACTTATAAAACCTTATAAAAGTATAAATCGAAATGTTAAGGCAAAAGGTTTATAATAAATCACTTAATTGTTATAAACTACATATTAGAGTCTCCTTTTCGATTTTATTTTCTTTGTACCGAGTTGCTTTTAATGATTATTAATGATTAAAAAACTTATCGTATCATTTTTGTCCTACGGCTAAATATTCATGTGCTTTTATAACTAGTAGGTACATAAATAGAAGTACATAATAACGCACCTTACGTACGTACGAATAAGCGTTCGTTTTAGATATAACTAGTGTATAAAATGTATAAAGGTACATGCTATGTACTTTACGATTACTTTCTATATCAAATAAACCTAAAAAAGCAAAACAAGCTTTTACTTTTAAAACCTTATAAAAATACAATTCGTAAGTAATGTCCTATGCATTACTTACGAATTGAAACTACTATATTACTTACAAAAGATTTATTACAAATGGCTTAATAGTAATTTTGAGTCAATTTTCGTTTTTGTTTGATTTGTATTTTATTTTATATTGAATTTATTTTAACGTATTAGTTAAAGCTTCTAACGTAAAATTTACCTACTACTAAGTATTCTTTTGTCAAATTAAAACCTGGTAAAAACAGATGTACAAATTATAATGTACCTTTCAATAACTCCTGTATATAGTAAACACAAGTAATAAAGGTTTTGAAATATCTTAATTCTATTTTCTTTATTTTCATTATATTCTATTTATTTCAATGCATAATTGGAAGCATTTCATGTAACATTTTCGTGATATAACTACCTATTTTTTGTCAAAATAACTAGTGCACAACAAGTAAAAATGCATAATTAATAATTGTATATTTTACAATATGCTTTCTGTTATGTAAATAAAAACCAAAAACTAGTTAGTGGAAATTCCTGTTCCTAAATACAATAAACCAAAAGCAAAGTAATAGAAATCTTTTTCAATTTTTTTTTACTTATTTAAATTTCGTGAAATTATTTCACGAAGGTTAATAGAAATCTTTTTCACGATTTTATATTCTTTATATATTTGTTTGGAATAACGTATCATTGAAAGTTTTTACGACTGAATACTTCAAGATCTGTTTCTTTCGTTAGTTTATTCATCTTGTAAATTCGTCAAACTTAATAGACTTATATGTACTCATTTTACAAGACCTAAAAAAGGTATTAATAGTTACGTACCTACAATATGTTTGTAATTTGAAAATACTTTGCATCAGTACAGTTAAAATAGTAGTCATTTATTTTCTTGCTAAAGTTATTTTTTTAAAGTGTTATTTTTTTAAAGTGTTACACTGTTATTTTTAATTTAAAATTTGTTTGATTTTGAATTTGTTCCTTCTATTTAAACCGTAGTATGATATTTTTCTAAATTAATTAATACTGAAAATGACTAAAAACTAAACTAGAAAAACTTAAACGCGCGAAGCGTTCGTTTAAGTTACAACTAGTACATAAAAACGGTATATACTATAACTACTTTACGATCACATCCTATATAAAGTATTACCTAAGGTTTTAAAAGCTTTTACTTATAAAATCTTGTAAAAGTATAAAACTAAATGTTTAGGCAAAATGTTTATAATGAATTGCTTATTAGTTAAAATTATTTCAGTCCCTTTTCGTTTTTATTTTATTTTCTTTGTATTTAACGTATATATATTTCGTTAGTTTCAATGATTTTCTAAAGATTTAATGTAACACTTAAAATCTTACGACTTACTATTTTTTGTCTTTAGACCTAGTATATAAACAGAAGTACATAAGAATTTAATAATGTTTTTTACCTCCTGTATAAAGTAAACCAAAAAGTAATAAAAGTTTGTAAATTTTTTTTTCTTTGTTTTCATTGTTTCAATGTCTACCTATTTTCGTCAAATTTATAACTAATGCATAAATACAAATGTATAATTATGTAGTTGACGATAACTTCTTGCAATGTATATAGCAAACACAAAATAGTAAATAAAAATTCCTGTTCCTAAATACAGTAAACCAAAAGTAAAGTCAATCTCCTAACGATTTTATTTTCTAATACTAATAATTTTACAAGAGCTACAAATAATAATAATTTATTGTTATAATATATTTTTACGTAATTTTTCCATTCTGTAATTATTTTTTAGTGTAATACACTACTATTTTTAATTTCATATTCGTTTAATTTCGAATTTGTTAATTCTATTTAAATCGTACTGAGACATTTTTTACGTAATATTTTACTACAAAAATACTTAACATAACTAGAGAAACTTAAAAGTTCGAACAAGCGTTCGTGTTAGTTATACCTAACTAGTACATTAATAAATGTACATACTAAATACTTTATAATTACTTTCTTCATAAAGTAAACCTAAGATTTTAAAAGCTTTTTACTTATAAAACCTTGTAAAAGTATAAATCGAAATGTTTAGGCAAAATGTTTGTAGTAAATATCTTATTACTAAAAATTGTTTCATTCCCTTTTTGATTTTATTTTCTTTGTATTTAACGTATGTTTTTTATTTGTTTCAGTGATTATCTAAATATTAATGTAACACTTATATCTAACGACTTACATCTAACAATTCTTTTGTCTGTGTAACTAGTACATAAACAGAAGTACATAAAAATTTAATTCTGTATTTTATAAATTGTGTAAATAATATTGTATAAATTCTTGTATATAGTAAACCAAAAACAGTTGAAACTATAACTTTTTAAGATTTTATTTTCTTTGTATTTTATTTCTTTAAATTTACGTATCGTTTAAAATTTTAATGTAACAATTTAGACCTACGAATAAATATTCTTATAATCTTATTCTTATATCAAATATAAATGTAATTTGTGGCTTCTTTCATCTAGTATATTGCATCATACCTATGCTGATGTTCCAAAACACCTCTTGTTTGATAAGTCCCGACTGAAAAATGTATTTCGACTTTCATTATAGGTATTCAAACCGTATTGTGATATTTACTCGAAATTAATTACCATTCAATACTAAACTAGAGAAACAAACGTGCGAATAAGTACGAATAATACATAAAAATCAATATACTAAGTACTATACGATTACTTCCTAATATAGTAAACCTGAGGTTTTATAAACCTTTTACTTATAAAATTGCAAAACTTAAAGTAAATGCCTAACATTGCCTAATAATGCCTAATATTTCGACAAAATAATTCTAATAAATCGCCTAATAGTTATAATTATATGAGTTCCTTGTTTTATTTTATTTTCTTTGTATTTTCCTATTGTATTTTGTTGTTATCCTTGAAAGCTTTTAAGTAAAATTTTCGTCATACGACTAAATATTTTTATATCAGAAATAAATTATAATTTAGGCACTATTTCATCTTGTTAATTTAATAATTTCGTTATTCCAATTATTCTATCGCAAATTAGGAGATTTTTGAAGTATCTCAACACATTATGTGTGATAAATTCAAATTCAAAATATTTTTTATTCAAGTTGGCTATGGGAGCTCTTTTAAATAAAACTCGATAGGCATACGTAAAACTTTATAGATATCTAATACCAATATTATCTACCTAAAAATAAATAAATAAATTAGGTATAAAATTGATGGCTTGGAATATTACTTTTTAATTTTTTTAAAAAAGTGGGTAAGAGCAAAATTTTTGGTTTAACTTATGACCAGTCCTTTCAAAATAGTATTATTTTATTTAAAAGAATTAACCTACAATAAATCTAAATAATTTCTATTATATTATAATCATAACTTGTAATTGAATAAATAATTACTCTGCAAAAGAAATATATTATAATATAATACGTTACATTATAATATATCCTACCTAATTTTAGAGTACCAAATTTTCCTATCTCCGTAAAAAAAGTCTACGTAAGCATCCTAAATAATATAAATGAGTTGTTTACAATGACGATAACTAGAGCCTTGTTGTGAAATCATTTTTAAAACGCACTAAATGTCTGATGAAGGTTATTGCAGTATAAATAAATCTGAGTCGTCACGCGCTTATTCAGCGCAAACATGACATCATCTCATCTTTCATACACGTTGTGAAATTCCATTATTTCGTGATAATAAGACTTTAACTATCCATAAATACTGTTCTACGTCGTATTTTTATGGTTTAGTTTGCATTAAAAATTTAGATTATTTGTTACTTTTATTTGTTAAACGTTTTCTATATTTTGGAAATCTTAATCTAAAACTAAACTAAAACAATTATCTTATTCTCTTACTATATTTTGTTCTCGACTAAATTTTTCATGTCCTAGTAATTTAATTATATAAATTAGACTAACTTTGACTCTTTGCTTAGTTTTTCAAAGTAAATTAAAATATCACTGAACAACGACTAAGTCTAGAACAGTAACTTTAATTGTCCGAAATTCGAGATTAATAAGAAACTCACAAAATTTGCAGCATCTACATGTTATTTATCAATAATATTAAAAAAAAAACCTATCAACCTGCACTAAAAATTACCTTTTTTTCATTCAAACTGAAAATAATCTATTTTGTATGTATACTTAAATTTCCTAATTATCATGACTAATATAAAAGTTTTTGTCAAAATTAAACTTTATTCAATGTACCTCTCCAAGAACTACAACTTTATAAGCGTAAGTCATGAAGAACCTATTTAAAAATTAATTTTAATTCTGATTTAGTAGGAATTTCCAATTTTCTTTGTTTCACGTAGTATAACTAATGAAGGCGAACTATTACACAAAACACGTAACAATATTTAAAATGTATCTACTTAGAAACCATTTAACTTAACCTACATACTGTCGTTAATTAGACACTTAACTATTTAACTTACGCGTAAACTACCTATAATAATGTGAAATACATTTTTAATCATCTTTTTAGTTTTATTTCTTAGTTTATATACTTTTCTGTAAAGCTTAACTGTTCCTGAATTTTATTTTTTACCTATGACGTACCTAATGAAAAAAAATTAAAAAAGTAAATAGATTACTTAAGTAATATGCAATACTTAAAATAAAACCAATAAAAGATTACCATAGACATAATAAGTTATTAATACTCCTAAATAGAAAAACAGGTAGTTACTAAGTTATTATAGACTAGACTGCTTACAGAACTTAAGTACTAGTAGAACTAACACGTAGTTTTAAGAATAAAAATTAAAATTTATTATTTCGATAACTTTTCATTGCATTATATAAACAATGCATAAATACAAATGAGTTAATAATATACATTAAAACTGTAAATTTGTAAAAAGTAGATCTACTTTTATTATATACCTAATTGAGTATAATGAGTTTTTATTTTATTAATTTTTTTTAATATTTTAAGTCCAAGATTATTGTTTTAAGAATATTTTCCTATAGCAGTTAAGTAATTTTACTCCTTTGTAACAACTGCATACGTTGTGGCCTTCAGCAAATTTAAAATATTAATTTGCAGAGAATTAATAAGAGTCTCAATTCTTAATTCAAAAGGTTAAGTATCTGACTTTTAAAACTTGATATACCTACTTAATGTTAAGAAATTGAGAACATGTTTTACTAAAGATTTTTTTTTATTTGTTAACTTAATATTTTTTTAATAAAATGACACAATTTCATTTAATTTCGATGTATGCGTATGTTGGAATAAAAATATATAAACAACAAAATATGACGTCAGATAATAATAAAGCCTATATACTATTTAAATTGTGAATTTGTACCTTAATTACGTTTCTATAGTGGAAACGAGTTATTCCTTTTTGTCGTTTGTTTTATTTAAATTATAATCATATTATCCCATTATAGTTTCATATTTTATTCAACCTCATTAGCATATGACAATGAAAAAATTATTGACTAATAGAGACGTCGCAGTTAGCATGAATATTTCATTTATTTGAATTAAAAAAGTGCGGATTTTTTTCCAATTATTATTATTTGAAATTGATTTCAAAACATTTCGCTCAATGCAAATATTTATTCAGTAAAAATTACCTATCTTGTATAAATAATAATAAAATTCCAATTTCGTAGATTATAATATCCGAATCCTTTAATTTTCTGCTGTAAACAGCACGCTGAGAATTAAAATAAAATACTTTGCAATTTAATTATATTTTGTATAAATTAAAATGCTAAAAAAACGTAACGAAAAATTTCATTTTGATTTTTGTACATTTTATTAACATTAATTTATAACTTTTTTAAATATAAATATCTTGTAGAAATCGAAGATTCGTCATAAAAATAATGTTTTACTGATTTTCATGTTGGATTTATAAGCAAATTAATAATCCGAAAATACGTATGTATGTGTTTTTACAAATGGTACATATTTTTGATATATGATAATGAACTTGACTAATTTTTTCGCATATTATATTTATTACATTAAAATTTTTCATACAAGTACTTGATACTAAAGATATACGTTGACAACATTTAGTTCGAAGATTTCTATTTCTAAATATTTTGTGTATAAATATTAATACTATTTTAAACATCTTGCCCTGAAAATTATATTGTATAATAAGAATTGTATTATTTTTTCTTGTTATATACCTAATTCTTGCCAACCTAATATATAAAACGTGATTTTCAATTTCGATAATGTAATAAATTGTAAAAAAAAAATATTTCTATAGGAAAAAAACTTAATTCATCTGCTTGAAAAAGTTTTCCTCTCATTACTATTTACATTTGCATTTTTTATATTTACTATCGTAAACATGATTATTATGCAAGTTCAACAATATGTCAGAATACATGTATATATTTTAAATAAGTTATCATAATAATATTTAATAAAAAACGGCACAAGGTATTTAAGACAGAGTTAATGAAACTAAATTTTAACAATAGCTTTTGTTAAAATTGTACTAATATAGCATTTACGTTATTTTTGCTACTTCTACAAAATATAACTTCTTT